>JARHVA010005844.1:225000-230000 GCA_037957365.1 Torreya grandis
TGACAATGTGAATGAAATAAGAGTATAATAATGAAGAATATGAATAAGCCACTTCAAACAAGACAACCTACATTAATAAATACAATTATTAATATCATTATAAACTAATAACTTATACTCATATATATACCCTTATTATGTTATGAAAACACCCTAGGCTGGCCTTACTATCAATTTAAATCTATAGAAATTATCATTACTTAATTAAAGGTTATGATAGACAAAACTCAACCATGTGTATCCCAATACATGTTATAAGTTAAAGGAATATCTTTCCCCCCATCAAACCAACATTTTCAGCAATGTTAATGATCATTAGAAGCTTACACATAAACACTCCTTCCTCCCATATAACATCTTCACTAGATAAATTATTCAACTTGATCAGGTACTCTATAATAATCCTCATCAACAACCTCTTCATGCAAGTCTAAATTATTATCTCATGTAATAAAATTATTCTTCCCTCATCATGAAGATCTTGTAACTTTGTCTAGGCTAAAAATATTTATCCAATTACCTTATTTAAGTAGTAAAGATGAAATATTAAATGTATTTTGGCTAAGTGGGGTAGTTCTAAATAGTATGCTACACTTCTAATCTTACGTAAGAATACATACTTGGGCCATAATAATTAGTTGAAATTTTTGTATCCTTCTTATGTTGTTTTAATTATATTTTATTATATGGATATTAATGATAAAAAACTATTCATCAAATTCAAAATGTATTTCATTTTAATATTAGATGGCACGTTACTTCATGTGATTCTATTCCATTTTCAATTTATCTATAAGAATAGGGAGTACCTCTTCTTCATGCTAAATGCATTATTAAATTTCTCCAACCATTGGTTGGAACCTCAAATATGATCTGAAATATGGAATATGGTACCCATATAGTACCAAAAATGGAGACATTTTAGATGAGGTATGGAAATAAGTGTTATACTAAAATTATTCTAGTTCCATCCATTGAACCAGTTTATCTTGTTTATCAAAAGACAAAAAATCAAGATAACCCTATAAAAAAAAATTATATAACATAATTTTACTATTTTGTTTGGGATGATAAGATGAGGTAAGATCCAATTTAGTACCAAAACATTATAATAACTCAGTCCAAAAATTATTTCTAAAGATAAGATCACGATCACTTAATATGATGTTTTGGGTCCTATGGAGCTTATAAACTATATCCATAGATGTTTTTGCTACTATAATTTATAAAAATGAATTTGATAATGAAAATAATGATAATATTTGATGATTTTATCCACAAAAAACATGATGACATTTTCCCCTTCATACTTTGGCGATCATGTGATGAAATCCATGGAACCCTCCTCCCACCTTTGTCTGGGAATAGATGGTGGTCGAAAGAAACCTATGGTATTGATTGTATATTAATGTTTTTTATAAAACACCTTACATTCTACCAAAAATTTATGGGCTTCCACTTTTAGACATTCCTAAAATAAATGATTCTTGACTATATGATAATTGTTCAACAAGCCCAAGTGGCCACCTATTGAATAAGAATGAATTTTCATAGAACCTTATACTTAATTTTTTTTTTCAAAACTACAGCCTATAATTAAAATTCTAACAAGTAATCATAGATAAATAAAAATGGGGGACTCATTGAGGGGCATGTGTTATGCCTCCATTATTATTAGGTCCATGTTATGGAATAAATTTGGAAGATAACACTCAATACACTTCAATAACACATGAATCATCTTCCAATAAGAGCCTAAAATTAATCAATAATAGACAAACACATAATTATCCTTTAAAAATAAATTTTGGTAACTAAAACTAATCCCTAATAAAAATTAGGTGTCTACATTTTTTCATGATTCCTATCATACATCTATTAGGTAGAATAATCGATATAATTTGTGATTTAAATTAATATAAATTATGATATTGATATTATGTGTTTTTTATACCTTATGTACCATATGAGGCATATCATTTATTTTAAATTTATTAAATTTTGAGCTCATGTGGGGCATATTTTTTCTTTTTTCTAATTTTTTAATATTTAATCCCATATGTGGACATTTTTTGTGACTTATATTGACTAAATCATAAGTTCGTATGAGAAAAGTTGTTTATAATATACATATTTCCAAGGTTATATTGTTATATGTTATATCCCAATGATTTTATATTATGTTTTTTATGTTGTGAATTTAACTCTATTTTGATAGGCTCACCCAAAACCTCAACAAGGGGACATATGTCCTCCTAATTATATTCATCCAACTCTAGTCAGTTTTATAAAAGAAGTGTTTATAGTTCATTCATTTACATAAATGAATGTACTTAAGATGTGCCACTTATTCCCACAAAGGGATACATTCAATATATTACTTAGCATTTATATTATTAAAATTCAAAAAATTGTTTACCTTTAATGTTATCACTAAAATTTGTATTCATTAGTGTATGCAAGGTTGAGCATGAGAACAAAGGAACTTTGTTTTACATGTAAAATATATAAATATCCTATTTGGATCAATTATATCGATTTTAATTTTTTAGATTATTATTATTATTATTATTATTGTTATTATTATTATTATTATTATTATTATTATTATTATTATTATTATTATTATTATTATTATTATTATTATTATTATTATTATCACTCACCTAGGAATGTGTAGATAAATAATAAATGTTCATATAGGATTCTAAAGTATATTTGATTTTTCTTTAAGAGCTTTAGGGACACAAAAAAAATATATTCATACCATGCCTTCCTTCACTTTTTTGTATGTACCCAAATACATCCAAGTGAGGAAAAATGCAAATACTATAAATGTCCCCTATGAATTAATTATTATTTAACTTAAATAAATCTATAATGCTTATGTAATTTTTGACTATTGGTCAAAAGTAGGCATCATTGGCATGTTTCTTAGACTTTTGATAGTCTTTAACCAATCTCTCAACCCCTTACAACACCCCTATTCTAAAGATTTAGTTTTTTTCCCACATATTGAACCCTTTTATTTAGAGCATTTATACACTTCAAATTATCTTTTTAGTGGCCCATTTTAACCAAAGTGTCTTAATTCCTTGCACAATTTTTTAATTTTTTTTTACTATTCAAGATTGATTTGTTCACTAATAGGTTCATAATTTAAATTTAAATTGTCTTAAATGCATAGGACTCGTAAATATTTTAAGCATATATGGTCATAAAGTTAATTCAAGAGAATTAATTATTTACAAGAATTTATTGTGTTTAATTAAAATTTGGATTAAAATGGGTTAATCTAATAAAGACAATCTAATTTGTAAATCAAAATGCATAAAATATACAATTATCACACATGATTGATTTTTAAACTTATGATTTTTATAATTTTTTAAAATTAGAAATAACTAAAACAAATAAATTAACTAGAACTAATGTTTTTAGGACTGTAACAATAATTATGAAATTTGTTGTGAGACTATGTGATGTTGTTATGAATTAGGATCAAGGATCTAATTTATTCTGGGACAAGGCTACATAATTTGTAATAGGTTGAATCATGCTAGTTTTTAATGAAACACTAATGTCTATTACTTTTTTCCCTCTATAAATATTTGGATAGGTGTATGTTTACTTGTAGATCCCGTGTGTATGAAAATGTCTCTTATTCATCATATTAGCCACTATGTGCCTTATTATTCACTAAAAACCTAGCATAAATGATAAAAGAGAACAAATTTTTTCAAGTGGGTAAAAGGGGTTAGGGGATGAAGTTTTGATTGACCTAAACACCTTATGTGATAAGCAATACCTACATACCAGTACTATGAAGAGGGATCAAACTTGATGTTGTTCTCAAATGTTGGTGAAATGATATATGATGGTGTAATCCTGATGTGATTAGTTACTTGAACAATGACTTGTGACATTTTTGGTGTACTCATACCTAGATTAGGGCTTCATGTGCTGTAGGAGCTCAAAATAGGGAAGAATAGGTATTTTTTCATTAATTTATAGTTAGAATAGTTCTGGTATTTAAAATAATGAAGTGTCTACTGAAAAAATGAATATAAAATGTGATTATATAATGGTAATTTTGGAATTTCCTTAAATGGGGCATATGAAACATGAAATATGACCCATTGGGTTGAATTTGAATTTGAAGAACTAGATTTTATTTGGTAGGAGGATAAAATATGTGGTATTAGACACTACTAGCTAGTAGGATTGTCTTGAAAGTGTGGTTTTATATGGGGAGAAAATAAATCCAAACTATAAGTATGAATTTTTCAAGGTTTGAGCTTAAGTTTATTAGAATGAGGAATATTAATAATTTAGTATTAGAGCTTAATTTAAGATAGAGGGTCATCTACATAGAAGTATAGGAGAAGTAGTTTAAACCATAGAACTGTGCACAGATTAAGTGTATATAATATATGGTCACAATTGAATTTTTTAGCATTAAAGTTTTTAAATTTTATTATATTAATGGGGAAAAAAGTACTAGAGTAAAAGGAAGAGATTTATACATGAGCTTACCTATGTTGAGTAGGCCTAGATGTAGATCTCATGTTAAACTATGCTTCATGAAAACATGACATGAAACATGTCTAACTTAGTTATTATTCAGGATAAAAATATTAAATTAAAGACAATAAAATTATATATCAAATAAAAAGGAACACACATGCCTTTTCACTTGCATGAAATGTTGTGTTTTATATTGTAAAACTAGTGACTAGAGAAGGTATAAACCTTAGAGATTCCTTCGTTGAAAATCTTGGATGGTAATTTGCATATGCCAATGCTCATGTTTAGGATAATGTGATTTAAAAATCAAGATGCACTTTAATTAATCATCTCTCAACTAAAGGAAGTAAGATATCTTGGAATACTTATATTAATTCCAATAAAACATCCTATTGTAAGTTTGGTGCAAAAACCTAAATCAATTACCATAGATGGAATAATATTCAGTCTAGCACAAAAATGGTGACATACCT
>JARHVA010005844.1:232500-257500 GCA_037957365.1 Torreya grandis
CACACACATATATACATATATACATATGTGTGTGTGTATGTATGTATGTATGTATGTATGTATATATATATATGTAGATATCTATGTGTGTATAGACACACACATATATACATATATACATATATACATACATATATATGTATGTATGTATGTATATATAGATAACTTAAAAAGGAGCACATTAACCAATGAATCCTACAAGGTCCTCATAATCAATATGTCATCTATATAATATAGGAAGGATGACCTATCATGAATGGAAATTGTCATGCAAATGTGACGTATTTGATCTCAACTAAGAATATGAAAAGTGATTTGGATTTATAACATAAATAACATTGTCATGATGATAATCTATAATATCATGTGTATGTTGTTGATTATTGTAAACTCTATGAATATTCATAACTGATTGTGCATTACAATAACTATATATTAGTGTTATTTATAGAAAATCCTTAACTACATATAATACCAATAGAGGATGTGATGGAGTACAAAGTGGCTCTCTAGAATCTATGGAACTTTTTTATTAAGTGGGTTTTTAATTATAGTAATTTTTTTTTAAGTTGACCATTTTATTTTGAAATCTATAAATAAGTTTATCCTTTTTGGGTTTCTCAAATAATTATGTTGTGTAGGACTTATAACCTTTAGTTAGAGGGGGAATTCATATGGAATACCATGAACTATGATAACTTTACTATTAAAAATGTATTTCAAACATCTATTTATGATATAAGGTATTGTACAAAGCTGATGAGTCAAGGGACATCCTAATAATATATCAAATACTCCTGTACAAGATACTACTATAAATTTGGTGGCCACATGCACTAGACTAACCTATAATGGTAATGTGATCTCACCAATAGATTCATGAATATGTCTATCTAATCCATCAATTAATTTTTTCAAATAAAATATATCCTTATCTATGTATCTAGAATTTGAAATAAGTGTGATAGTGTATATATTCACACTTGAACCTATGTCAACCATAACGCTCTACATAAGTCAATAATCAGTGTAGGCTTTAATGAATAAAGAGTGAAAATTGACATCATCATCTACTATATCATGATCTACAATTTTAATAAGTAGTATATATGGCACTGAAACATGATATGTACCAATAATTCCATTCAAAGGATATTTTTATTGTATTTGAGGATGAAAAAAAAATAGTGGAGGATATGCATTATATGTGTAATGAACATTTGATTTATTTGTGGTGTAATGACTAGTATGATTAAAAAAGGATAAATGAAGATATTCATTACTATACTCTCACTTGGTTGTTTCTTTGTATTTTTAGTAGATATGCCCACGTTAATGATGTTATCATCTATTAAATAATGTATCTTATGTCTCAAACTGATGCATATGTTGGTAGTATGCCCTGTGGCTCTATGAAATGACAAAAGGCATGTTTTTTAAATCATTTGGGAAGAGGCATACTCAGATAAAAATATTTAATTTGAGAGAGTGATATAATTTGAAATTCCAAAAAAAATTATAACACCTTATAGGAAGCTTCTAGTAAGTTGGTAAATTGTCTCCTTAGAGGAGCTGATAACACAATACAATAAGTAGGTTATGAAACTAAATTTATTACTATCTTTGGATCAAACTTATTTTCACTTGGCTTCATCTTGTATGGTATCTTATTAATTTACAATAATTTTATCTCTCTTCTTTAATTATGTGACATAAATCATCAAATGAATGAAAATTATTAAACATAACATATTCATGTAGAGGTGGAATCAATATGTGTTTTAATAGATCTTAAAATTTTATATATTTCATAGGAATCATCATATTGAGTAACATGCTCTAATACCATAACACATAATATGTAATAAGATCATCAGATTTTGTTTGAGCTTAATAATCTAAACATATGAAATCTTCTCACTTATGTTAATGAAAAATATATGTAAGGAACACATCTATAAAATGATTGAATTTTTGAACTAATTGATATGGTAAATCTTAAAACCATATTAAAGCATAATGTATTAAACTTATAGGAAAAAAAATTTAATGGCTTGTTATCGGACATATAGTCTAAACATGTTGCATGAAATACTCTCAGATGTTTCTAGGGGTCACATTTTCCATCATAAAATGTAAGCTTAGGTGCCAAAAAAATAGCTAGTAAAGGATATGATGTAATATGTTGAGCCAATGTATTATGCATTAAAGTCTATGGTTAAAGTGTCTAATTAAGTTTTAAAATAGCTTTTTCAATTTTTAAAACCTTAGTTGGTAGAGATAAAATAATCTACATAAGGTATTGTGAATCATTAATAAAATGTGTGGTAACCAAATGTGATGTAACAAATGATTGACTAGGTATTGTCATATTGATATAATGAAACCCTTTGGTTGAACCTATAGTAAATATTGGTATAAAAGTTGTATTTAATGATGTATATAACATATATGAACCCATAGTAGTGGAAGTCTCAGAGGAATTGCCTTCATATGCTTTATGTATTTACTATCTAACAATTTTTAAAAACATGTCTTGCATATTCAGATTCTTTAGAAAGACACCCTTTAAATTTAATGTTGCCTATTACATCAAATATGTTAACTAATAATGCCATTTTATTTTTATCAACTAAAATTTAAAATTGTTCAAATTGAGTACCAACTCATCTACCACAACATCTAAGAGAGGTAGAAATGATTTTCTTAGATTGTATAAAATGTGTAATAAAAAATTGATAGATGTATTTTATTAAATAATTTATCAAATATGAAAAACCTAATATAATAATTATAAATAATAAAAATAAGGATATAAACCCTAGTAAAATGAATAGTTAGGGTTTTGCAATATTCAACAATAAATGGGTTCACCAATATGTTAAATTAAAATTGAAGATTAAAATAGGTTAATCTAATTAGTAAAAATAGTTGTGTAAATAAAAATTCATAAAATATATAATTATTAGACACTACTATTTTTTAAATTTGATTAAAATAATAAATCACTAAAATAAATAAATTAACTAGATCTAAGGTTTGTAAGATAATGAAAATGTCTGTGAAATTGACTGTGATACTATGTGATGTTGAGGTGAGTTAGGAAAATGGATCTAATATATTTTAGGACAAGGCCACACTATTTGGACTAAGTTGGTCTACACTAATATCTATAGTGCACATCACCATCCATTAGGGTTTTTTCCTCTAAGAAGATTCAAATAAGTGTGCCTTTACCCATTGATATTTTGTGTGTATGAAAATGTTTTAGATTAATCATGGGAACCACTATATCCCTATTATATATTAAAACCCTAGATCAAATTATAAGAGGTTAAAAATGTTTTCAAGTGAGGGAAAATGGTTTATGGTTTGAATTTTTGCTTGACCTCAGTACCACATATGTTGAGCACTACGTACATACCAATACTTTGAAGATGTATCAAATTCCACATAGTTTTTTGATGTTATGGTGGTATGTGTATAATATTGGTTAAATTTTATCTATTGGGACAAAATTGTTATGATTAAGTGATTTAAAAATGATGTGTCACCTTTTTGGTGTAATCAGACCTAGTTTAGGGATTCTTGGGCTATAAAAACTCATAATTGGGTAGAATAGGCATTTTCATCTCAATATATAGTTATTATAATACTAGTATTTATAATAAGGAATCTTGTACTGAACAAATGAATAAAAGTGTGTTTATTATATAGTGGTCCATTTAAAATTTAATTGAATAAGACTTGTTAAACATGTGAGATAGTGAATTGGGGTTAATTTTAATTTAAGAAACTAGTTTTTATTTGGGAAGAGGATGAAATTGACAATTTCAGACACTACTTGCAAACAATACTCTCCTGAAAGTTTAATTTCATCTAAGGATCAAATAAAACAAAATGGAAGTATGAATCAATCAAGGGATGATCTTAGGCTATTTATAATAAATAATATGAATAATTTATGATCATAGATCCTACATTAATATAGAGGGTTATCTATATTGAAGTAAATGAAAAGTGGTTTGAAATTGTGGAATGGAACATTGGTTAAGTGTGTATAAGGGATAGTTAGAAGTATGTTGTTTTAGAATTAAATTTTAAGTTTAGTGAAAACATTGAGAAATAACAAGATTTTAAAGAAGATAATTTAGTCATTAGATAATGCATTCAAGTATAAAAGTTCATACTAGACACATTGATGAATTATTATAGTTATTGGTTTGTTTTTTATATTGTATGCTAATGATGAGTCTAATGAGGGTAAATTTTTTTGGTGAATATTAATTAATTCATAAATTTTTAGTTTTTACAAATTTTATTTTGGAGGTCTAGTACATAGGATGGGCTCACCTAAAAAATTAGAATGTAAGTTATTTTTTGGTTTAGATTACCAAATGTCTACAATAATTCCATGGGTAACCATCCAACTCACCTTATATATCTATTAAATATGATTCCATAGGTAAACATCCAATTCTCATTCTTTTCTCAAAGGAAACCATCTAAAGATATCAAACAAGCAACTATTTTATAAAGGTAACCATTTGATTGCAACATTTACATAACCAATCAGTTGAGAAAAACTAGTCATTAAAGCAAACAAAACTGATCAATTACATCCTTCCTACTATTGACTGATTACATCCTTACTTCAAATGATAAATTACATCATTACTTCCATTGACTAGTTGCATACTTCCTACTATCGATCAGTTTCATCCCTCCATCAACGATTCGATTGCATCATGTTGAAATTGGATGGTTGTATCACTCAGCCTAGCTAGACACTAGTAGCCTAACACTAGTGGCCATCTAATAGCTAACCTATTATTTCCATCCATTTGAATACATCACTTACAACTATTTGATCACATAATTTCTTATTGTATTTTGCATGGTAAAATGGCATCTGGGGGTAATGGTAAAATAACAAGCTAATTATCAATAAAATCAAGCATATTATCTGATTATGAAGAGTTGAAAAATACTCATACAATTTCCATGCACTCAAAATATAGGTACTTATTAATATTTATTTTTAAATTTGTAGTAAATTTGATTTTAAATATCAATAATAATATCAAAACCATTTTACATGTAGAAATCCCCACTGATAATGATTATATTTCACAAGAAAGAATCAATCACAATAACATGTCACCACCTGAATATTTTATTAATGATGACATACCACCACTTGAAGACACTCATATGGATTTGGATGATAATGATGATGAAATTAAACTACCAGAAGATATGTATATTTCTCATCAAACACCAAAATTAGCTGAAAAAACTATTCAAAATATTTGGGAAGGAAGAGAAGTAGATGGACAATTGAAAGGTATTTTAAGGTTGAATAGGAAGTAAAATATCCATTCATTAAACCCATAGATCTATACAATGATAATTATTATCCAACATAATGAATATGTATGATATGTAGTTTGAAATAGGAAAGGAACATAGAATCCAATGTAATTTGGACACAATTAAGAAACATTGTGGAAAAATATGTGTCAGTGAAACACACAGCTGGATAGACAACAAGAACACACAGATGAAAAATGGAGAATAATGCATGCATTTAAGATATACATACAAGTATGACAATGATCATAAATGTCATAAATGTCTTGATGAAAATGGGGGAACAATAAAAACTCAATTTAAAAAAGTTATGCAGTCCAATATAAAGGCCAAATATATACAATTCTCTATTGTATCCCACATTTTAAAAAAGGTCAAACCTACTTCTAATTTTTTAGATTATACTATTTTATTTCAATATAATGAGTTTATTTATACTCCATAATCACATTGGTCAGATAACATTTCTTTGGAAATGGAAAAATGTCTATCAATGGTTGAGAAGGAGGATTTGAAATTAAAAGTTCAAAATTTACTATTTATCTGATTGCCCATTAATGAGGTCATAACAATTGATAACACATCATAGGTTTGCATGCATGTTTATACTTTTTAAAACTATTCAAGGCAACCTCATATATTATATGTTCATATAATGGTAGAAAAGTCTAATGCTAAAAACCTTCATAAATTGGTTGTGTCTAATTTTAGAGATAAATCTAGAATGGGTGATTATGCAATAGATACCAAGTTAGTGTGTATTGGGGATAATGGTGCATTATTAATGTAGGGGAATAGAAATGGTATTTACATTTGAATTCTAAAAAATTATATGATTATAATTCATGCCATGTCTCATAAGATGCATTTTTCATAAAAAAATATTAGCACATTTGGTAATGTCACAAAAGTGGAAGAGATCATTTGTGACTTGCATTATTATATGTCAAGTAGTCCAAAAAGCTTTTTGGAGTTCCAAAAATTTGTAATTTGAGTGATTGGTGGTAAAAATATAATCAAATATGTTGATACTTTATGGATTTACATGTATGAGCCTACATGCATAATTTCTTAAGGATATCCATCATTAGCAGGTTTTATATATAAATATTGTAGGGAAGTTGACAAGGCAAAGGATTTGTTGTACTTTTTAATAGACTTAGAAACATTATTAAAGTTATTCAAAATTTTCTCAATGTTGAAGGAAATCAATTGTTTAATGAAACATGCTTAAGAGAGATCCATATATTGTTAACTTCATATGTTTGAGAAAATGAGTATGTCAATCTCTAAATATATTATACACATCAAATGGAAAATTTCATGGACCTATTTTTAGGAGTTGTAAAATTTTGATAGATTTTAATAATCTTGAAACCTATTGGAAATTCAATATCAATGATCATATTTTTGTCATCATTAATGGAAAGGAGATACCAATGCACACTTTCTACAAAACATTTGATTTGGTGGGAGTTTAAACTAAAGAAATGTATGTAACACATCTTCTATATGATAGTATTATATCTGAAATATATATGAAATTGAGAATAATTTTTCAAAACATATATGCTAATATCAAAGATCATTTTTGAAGGGATGATTTTTTAGAGGCCATGGGAGTTGTGAATCCCATTTTTTGGAATAGTGATAATGATCAATAGATGATGAGAAATTTACTTCAAAAATACATGGGTTCTCTTATTAAGTATTTTAGTAAATCTATAAAGATCAATGGATTTGAAATTAAAGATATTTTGTGAAATAATTTACTAATTTCTAAGTCAACACATTTTAGAATTACAATTGTTGATCAATATCAGTGTCTAAATGAACTAATAGAAAATGTTACAATTACACAGCTATGAATTTTTTTAATCCTAGTAGAATCATGTAATAAAATATTAGTGAATATTTATGATTACATGAACTTTGTCAAATAATGATTTTGGGCTCAATTGAATATGAAAGAGTATTTAGTGCATTATCTTTCATTGAGTCAAAAAAAATTAAAAAATTGGATAAAAATCTAGAGACCTACTTGAAATTATATGTTTCACATTATCTTGTGGATATGTTTCCTTATGAAAGAGCTCTAGTAACATGGAGTTCTCTTTCTAAAAGAGGAGACATAAATATTGAGACTGAATATGGCACTAACACAGTATATGCAAATGTCACTTATGATGAGGAAGTGTGTCAAGGATTGTTTCAAATACCAGAGTTTTAATCTGATATTTATTGTAATTATCATTTTTTGAAATCTAATTTCATATCATTTTTTATATTGTAAACATTTGAAATATTGAATTCATAAAAACTATTTTTATCATTGTGATTTGATTAATAAATGTTGTCTAGACATTAATCCATTGTCTATGTAACTTTCCATTTATGTAATTGGCTCTTCAAATGGGTCAATTTTTCTTGGTTTTTTTAAGATGGTATTGTTAAATATATATTTTTATTACTTTTGAAAAAACATAAATTGAATATTTTAACACAATAGTAATAGTTTGTACCTTAAATTATAGATTAAAATGATGAATAATAGTACCATAGTAAAATAGAATAAGAAGAAACTAAAAGAAAGTAAAAAAAAAAAAATCCATAGAGCATAGTATGGGTCTAAATACATAGAATGTGTTTATGACAATCAATAATAAAGCTGTTTTATCAACCTTTCATGTGTTATTTAAGTACTAAATTAGTTTTCAAGGTAAGGTAGATGTAGGAAGAGTTTAATTCAATCCCTAAAAGTCAAAAATAGGTCTTAGAGTTTGAATTTAAATGAAATTTTCATTCACTATTTTTATATAGTTAAGTAACCCTAAAGTAGGGTATAAGACACTAAAAACCTCATAACAAGAGAATGAAACCTTAAAAATGGTTGAAACTTTATAAAAACATGTAATAAGATGAAATTGAAGTTTTTAAAATGATTTCAATGTTTTAAGGTACCTAGAGTGTGAGTTATTGAATAATATAAGACTATAGTTGTAAAAATAGGGCATAAAACCCTTATTCACAACACTAAAACTTCCATATCTCAAAAACCACTCAACCAAATTTTATGAAACTTCATTGGAAAGTATGTTAGGGTGAAACTGAGGTGTTCATATTGGTTTCAAATTTTGTTTCAAGTTTATTATTTTTCTTTTAAAACCCTAGCATATATAACTGGGAAATTTATTTTTTGAATTAGACCACATTGAGAGGGATAAAATAATATTTTAAATTTATAAGGTATATAATAATTAAGTCAAATAACCATTAAATAAGGTTAAATACCTATATGTGAAGGAAGATGTCTTGATAAACTTATTTATGATCTTTTTTTAAAATTACCCTTAGATAAGGTTGGAAACATGTTTGTTGAGTTAAAAAACATTTATATGAGTTCAAGACCCTATTGAAATAATAACATTTATTAATTGATTCAAATAGAAATACGAAATAATTCTAAAAGCCTATTGAACAAGAATAACTAATTGAGAAGAAAAAGGACTTTATTCAACCCTTATATCATTATAACTACATAATAATAATTTTAAAGTTATCAAGTGTCAAATAAAAAATCAAGAAATGCTTTCATCATTGAATTGGATTAAAACATCATAAAGAAACATAATACAAACTGAGTTCAACTCAAAACCAAACATTTCACTTAGTCCATGCCAAAGAGAAAAATCAAGTTTCCATTTACCGAAGAAGCAAACCATAATTATTTCCTAGAATCCACATCCATATTGATTCCATACAAGCACAACCTATTCAATTCAAAATAAAAAAATGAACTCATAACTTAATATAATGATAAAATTAATAAAAAAAGACTTTTCATTATATAAAATCATGATTGGCACTAAATATAATGTTATCAATAGGAAAGAAACATAGATAAGATTGAAAACAACAAAAAATTCCACGTGATCATAATTAAAGAAGACAAAATCACATCACATTCAAATTGATGCTCAATCCAAATCCATATAAAAACTATTTTCATTCAACTCAACCTTGAATATAATCAAAATTAGACATGTTGTTTGAGCTACATCAACTCAGAATATACAACACTATTTTGCATAGTCAAGATATAACACAAATTTTGTTAATCATATAATGCATCAAGGATTTAAAATTAACCATAAATAAGTAAAAAAAGAGTATTTTAAACATAATAAACTATTATTTGAAATGTATAATTTTCATTTTAAACTATTATTTGAAACATAACATTGTCTCTTGAAACATGATAAATTATTGTTTGAAGCATCATAAAATATCATTCTTTTTTAATAGGCTCTTGCTCCACTTGATCTATGTCATCCTTTGGGATCCTTCACTCAAATTCCTCTATGTCATCCTTCAAAATTATTTCCCTAAGAATATCCTCTATAGAAGAATATTAGCAAGATTTTCCCTTTCCTCATTAGTTGTATCTCCTACTGAAAGTAGTTAGGATCTGCATCTATTTTCTACTTTAATAAAATCTTAGGAACTTTGTCATGCTCTTTAATTATTTTATTTAGTGTGTTATATTTTTTTAATATCACAATATTTTCATTAAATTTAATAGATGCATTTAAAATTTTGTGTGCATTTTTCAAATGCACGTTTAGGAGATGTGCTTATTTTTTTATATTTTCATATTTTGCCTACAATTTATAAATGAAATATAATTAGATAAAAATTAGAATAACTAAAATATATTTTCAAAAAATTATGATAAATTACCAAATATTTTTCTTTCTCTTCATTGGCAATTACGACAAAGTTTATTTCTCTTGCCCATTTGTTAAAGTAATCTTGGGATTTTGAATTCAATATTTTCAACCTGTTTAACATAATACCTAAAATATTTTCATTTTAATAATTCATTACTAAAATTTACATGTATTTATCTTACTTGAATAAATCATTAATGTTTTTGGGTTCATTTCCCACTATTGAAAAAAATAGACTCTTTAGGAGTGGTTGTGAAAATAGGCATTTATTTCCTTGATCAATGATTTTTCCCTTAAACCCCATAATTTTAAAGCATTTAAATCATTGATAACACCCTCCTTAATATTTGTAATTAAATTTTGTAAAAATATATTATTTAATGGAAAATAAGTAATGTCATCATCAAACAATTCTAAATTGTTAGTATTGGGTGGGCTAGGGGTGAAGAGCTAAAAGGTCCTTCCTGAGTAGGTACAATTGAATATAATCACTTGTATCTAGGTCCCCACTTATAATCCTAAGATATTACTCATCAATTTCAATACACTATTAAAATTTTCTCCATGTGTTCTAGATAAACCACCAAGAGATAAATTGGGGAAGTGACAATTATAGTGTTCCTCTACTCTATGCAGAAAATGATATATTTTTCCCCTTGTCCAAATTAAATTGTCTAGGTGGTTGTGGTAGTGGCATATTTTTACTCATTAATTTAATATGCCCTTAAAAATTTATTTAAAATGGTAAATTAAAAAACAAAATTTAATGCTAATTTGAAATTTAATAGTTATTATGTGGAGTTAGAGAGAGTATGTCTTCCCCTACATGTTTGAATCAGAGTTAGAGTGGTGGTTTGAACTGTAAAAGAGGCAATCATTTAGTCAATAAATTATCTCATTTAAAAAACATTGATTCAAAAATTTAAAAAATATAAAATAAAAAAGCCTTGAAAATGTTTTGAGAAGACTGTGGCACTTAAAATTATAGGGTTTGTTCAGTGCCTTCAAGGGTAATAGCTTCATATTCAACTAAAAAAATTAAAGAAATAAATGAAATAACAGGATTATTTTTTCATAATGTATCATTTGTCAATGAAATTTTGAAGTAGGAATATCTTCAAGTGGAGATTATTTTGAATAAGGCCTCACACATTTATAAATTCTAAATGATTGAAATAATTATTCTGTAGACTCAGAATATATAGAGGCCTCAAAGGCATGATGTCTGTTTGATGTAGTTTGTATTCTTGTACTAAAATAATGAATTATTAATAATAAAAATCAAATAAATATTACACTTTAAAATTTTAAGAACTTATAAATTAAAATAGTCAGCTAATTAATTTGAATATTAAACTAACAAAGAATTTGAGCTCATTTTTAGATGAAGCATAGTTAGAATTATTGTTTTCTATAGGCCGTACAAATCCTCATAGTACAACACTAGAATAAAATAGCTACACAAAATTGTATAAATATCATTGAAAAAAATCATAATTCAACTCCAATATAATCCTAATAGATATAAATGTAAACTAGTCAACTTTTAATCCCACAAGAATATGAAGAATATAGACACTAGACCAAAATCGAATGCCTACTAGTCTTCCCTATAAAACTATTATGGCTTGGAAAAATCAAACAATAGTTTTTATAAATGGGTTTGATATTTTTTCAACATGGATCCCCATTTTAATCTAACCATCTTCAATGATAGTGAGATACATGAAATTAGTACATTACTAAAATGGGATGAAAAATTACAAAACCTTGAATTTTAAATTTGAATAATAATGTTATAAATACCATTTGGATTGATATGTAAATTGTAGGTGGACTCCAAATACTTTTTTCATCATATTTTACCATTAATTTTTTAGTGGTAGGTTTGGCATTTTTCATGTGTAATCTCTATCAAATTATGGATATTTGAAGGGGAGATATCAAGGGAAATAAAATTTGAGCTGATACAAATATTAAACATTGCCTTGTTATTATCATAGTAATACATGAGAGATTTGAAAATGTTTGTGTCTATTTTATAATGAGGCATGTATACGAGGCCTCAAAAACTACACCTAGATATCCAATTACTTTATATATTTGGTTGTTATAGTTGTTTGATAATGTCATGACATAAAACATTCTTGAAAACATATTTTTGTACACCAATGGATGTCATAGTTCTTAATTTATGTCATAACTATCGATCAGTCGATGTCATAGTTGTGGTGCTATGGAAAATGTAATAAGAAAAATATATGTGAAAAAGTGTAAAAATGAGGGAAAATGGGATATTATAGGTGTTGATATGTGTGTTAAGCACATCTAGGTGGCACTTAAGGTATTTAGTTGCATGATGAAACCAATCAACATTTAAACTAATCAATTTCCTTATGCATCCAACTTGTTTTGATTACCAACTAGTTATATCATGTAGCCACCTAATCATTGGTGTTGATCAATTGAATAATTCATCTAGCTAATCATTAATGCCAATCTATTGCATGATGTAACTATTTGGTAAGCATGACTAACTAGTAGTATAATGCAACTGGTTGGTAATAAAAATTGACCAGATTTATAATGTAACTAATTTGTTCTATGAAAAACATAAAAGAATTGTTTTCCTATGTGGTTCACCTCTCCTCCTATTGGATGTGTCAACATACCTACAAATTCACCATGACTAAGAAATAAATATCTATATATTCACTAATGAAATATAAGGCAATTTATTATACGGGATCTTAAATTTTACCTCGAGTCTAACATATGTCAAGGTAGTTTAATTATTATTTGGTATAATGCATTTTTAAAGTCATATGTTATTTTCCTAAAGGTTTCAAATTAGTTACCCAATTAGTGTAAGAATAAGAATTTAATTATAATCAATGTGTAAGCTTACTTAAATGAAGCCTTGTTTTATATCCTGACAAACTAATCTAAAAGATTAAATTATAATCAATGTGTAAGCTTGTTTAAATGAAGCCTTGTTTTAGAACCCAACAAACAATTCCAAAGGAGTGAATTATAATCAATGTGTATGTTTATTTGCACGGAATATCATTTGAGAACCATGTAATATTTTTTAAAGGTCACATCAATTCTAATTAAATGTGTAGGGGTAGATGTAGGATAATGGGAGACAAAAGGGGGTGTATAAAGTGACACCTTTTTTCTAAAAATAACAATAGTTGAACTTGGAGAGAATGTTAGAGAAACTTCAGAAAGGAATTTGATAGTGACATATAAACATGAATTGTCACATTCTTAATTTAGTTTCTAAATATATAATTTTTTATAATACCCAGATGATAAAAGTAGTACAGAATAGATGCATTTATGACAATATGTTGGTCATTTTTGTAAAAAGATAAGGAGAGTGCATGTATATGAACACACTTTTTTTGAGTAAATGATTGAATTTTTGTATGAAATTTCATAAATAGATAGGTGAAATGTCTAAGATTGTTGAGAATATTCTTTATTCAATTTTTATTTTATATATATATATATAATTTTACAAGTCAAGAAAACTAGAAAATTAAAATTGCAAGTGTACCAACACAATTTTTTGACCTTAACTTCATGAAAATCATTTTTTTAAAAGCATAGTTGACAATGTGTAGATTGTTGAGATATAAATTTTATAAACTTTCGATTAATAATCAAAAAGTTATAAGGTAATTTGTGAAGATATGTATATAGTCCATAATGAGGTATGTTATGTATAAATTAAGTAATAATTATAAATAATATTCTAACATTAAAAAAATTATATATTCTAAAACTACACTTTTTCCTCTACAAACCTATATATTTTTTTAAAAAATAAAAGTTTTCTAATCAGAGGTGTTGACAAAGACAAAAAAACACCTAAATTTATTAGAAAATAAGTGGCCTATTCCATGACCATTTTCAACATAGTTTCAGACCTCTCTAAGCCTATACCCAAGGTAAATTTGGAGGGAAAATGAAAAAATAATTGAAATGTTTAAAGGGTGTATGCCCTTTGTAAAGGGCGTACACCCTTTATAAAGGATTTACACCCTTTACAAAGGGTGTACGCCCTTTATAAAGGGTATACACATTTTAAAAATGGCGTGTACCCTTTATAAAGGGTGTATACCCTTTAAAGAGGGTGTGCATCCTTTATAAAAGGTGTATGCCTTTTTTAGAGTGAAATTTTTTTTCAATTTTCTGTTGTTGAAATATAAAAATAAACATACATACATACATACATACATACATGCATGCATGCATGCATACATACATACATGCATGCATGCATACATACATGCATGCATGCATACATGCATACACACACACACACACACACACACACACACACACACACACACACACACACACACACACACACACACAGAGATATTGCAACTAGAGGTTGTTGTTAAGAACCTTAGGCTAAATTTTTTTTACCATGTTTGATGTTTTGCAAGCTTATATATAGTATGATATGCTTCAATTGTGAATAGAGAGGTCACATTGAAGGTTCTACAAGAAAAGGCCTACAAGTCAGAAAAGGGTCAATCAGGCTCTAATATTGCCAAGAAGGTAAGTTAACTCATGGAAACCAAAGGTGACAAGTATGAATCATGATGAGTCTATAGGTCCAAGTAATATTTTTGATATGGTAGAGAATGCTTCTAAAGTTGAAGAGTCCCAAGAGGTCTCATTGTCTACTCATGTTGAGAATGAAGAGATCAAGCTCAAGGAGAAGACCAAGGTGTTGTTTGAAGCTAGTTCTAAGGTATGTATGGATCCAAGTGAACATCTTATTGTTGTTGAAAAAGTACTTAGTGATGAGGATCTAAGATAAAAGGAAGATTATTCAAATGAAAAGGTATGCCATTAATCTATGTTATCTCCGTGTATTGATAATCCAATCATATAAGAAAAGGAAAATGTTTTAGTAGTTGAGGAAGTTGTTTCTCTAAAGCCAAAGAAGAAGAAGAAGAACTATAAGTACCATTTGAGCAAGGAGGAGATGGAATATGAGGATTTTTTTTAGATCTTTGATGTATAGAGGGTGTCTCTATCTATGCTTCTTAAATAGACTCCTTTCAAGTGGAGAATCAAGTGTTTCAATGTTGTTTTTTAGTTAGAACATTCTGTAGGGTCAGATTGAAGGTTCCTAGATAGTAAAAGAGGATTTATGATTTGTCAAGACAATATTTTTGCATAAAAAGGTATGTTGACCTTATTATAGCATGCTCAAGGTGTTTTCATTATCTGAAGGTATGTTGAAGTCAATTTGGAGATTTTTTGTTGCTATTGGGCTTCTAAATTTATGCTTAAGAGCTTATAAGTCCTAAAATGGGTTATAGGAAGTCAAGGTTCCCAATGGTATGGAAGCTCAAATCTTGGTATAAAAGTGTGTAATAGTTGTCTCCAGGTGTACAAGAAGTTTTAGAGGTGGATGTTGATTGGAAGGTATTGTGTTGACCTTGTTTATTTTAAGATTCTATGGTGTTACACTCTACTAAAAGAATGTCCTACCTTATGATTTAAGGTCTAAGGTTTCTTAATATGTTTAATGGGCCAAATGGGTTGTCAAATCAAGCTTCACAAAGATTTGAAGGTTTGTGGTTCTCAATTTATTAAATTTTTTGTCAAGTTGGAAGCCTAATTAGGTATTAGGTTTGTTAAGGAAATATGTTTCATAAGATGATCTAGATTTTTGAAATTGGTGTTCTTAAGGGGGTATATGAGAGTGTTCTAGATATGAATTTCTAGGTCTTGAAGTTGTGTCTATAGAAAGTTGTGGGCTATGCAAGTTCCAAGTAAGGCTATAAGGAGTCTAGATAGGTCTAGTCTTGAGGATGTGATTTTTTTTATCTTATTCAAAATTTAAAGGCATAATTATTTCAAGGTATGCTCTCAAGTTGGTTTAGTGAATTTTTCCTATTTGGTATAATACAGATGTAGAGTTGGTGGTCATGGAAGTGTCTTGAGAAAGAAGGCTAGTAAGCTTGTATGATGGTTCTTCATGGTGTGTAGAGATTTGAATATTCTCAAAAAGTGAAATGGATTAGATATCTTAAGGGGAGTCACTCTAATATTTTTCTTGGTAATTTTCATTAGATTCTATTGGTTTTTGTGTGTTCTTTCTTATTGTGTCATAGTTCTTGGTTGAAGAAAAGTGTTAACATAGAGCAAGAGGAAGTTGTTAAAGCAAGATGGTCCATTCATATTGATAGTATTTTTAGGTCCTTAGGATCAGTTGTTGTCCACCTTTTCATTGTGTCAAAGGGTGAGAAATTTTCTATTGTGAGAGTGCTTAAGAGAAAGAAGGTGAGTTGAATGATGTTTGTTGACATTAATGACAAAGGGGGATATTGTTGGATAATTATAAGTGATGTCATGGATGTGTCTTATTGAGTTTATTAAGTGATATGATAGCCTAAATTATAATTACAAAGTGTGAAATGTGCTTTTTCTAATATGTTTAAAGGAGGTTTAGTTGATCTTCAATTTTTTCATGGTTAGATATGTTTAGGGATGAGTATGGAGTATTGATCATGTGTAAGGTGTCATATAAGAGGTTTTATATGATTTTAGTGATTTTATGTATGATTTTATTCCATTTGGTTTTTCATAGCTTTCATCTAGACATTTTGGGTCCAGTGGCAGAAAATCCAAGTAGGCAGTTTGTTGACATCACCATTGATATATGTGAATGAGTCAGATGGAAATGGTCATATGGGTTTGTTCAGTTTGGTTCCTAGTTATAATTCAAAAAAATTTAGTTCATCAAATATAGAATAACAAAAATATATTAAAGTGAAAATTTGGACTCTCAGGTATTTTGAAAATGTTTTCCCACACTTAGCTAAATTTACAAGTGGCAAGAAGAGCCAAGTAAACATTTTGATGGTGGAATATATTGCATGTGTCAACATCTCATGAGAAGGTGATTATATGGGTTTGTTTATTTTTGATCCTAGTTTATTTTCACTAAATTTAAGATCATGTGCTAAATCACATCACAAGATATGCTTGTTCAAAGTAGGCATTCCAGACAAGTTCTACAAAGAGTTGGTTTTTTGACAGAAGATTTTGAGAAGGCATTATAATGGTGATATATATATATATATATATATATATATATATATATCACATGTGTGGGTTATAGGATAATATTTTTATATGGATTTATTATATTATGTGGATAGATCATATGGCCTAAATTTTAGATCATGCATCCAAGCGTAGAACAAGATATGATGGTCCAAAGTTGGCCTTCCAAGAAAATAAGAAATGGTCCCCATAGTTGATTTTACAATTGTTAAAGACCAAAAAAGTGGAGATATAATGGATCATGAGATATTATATAGTGAAGATATATAGTGTTCATGAATTCAAAGAGGTCAATTTTTTTTTGGTTAACAGAATTAAAGATCAGGACCAAATGAGGATCTAGTGGTGTGCGAGCAATCATATAAGATTGATCTAATGGTGCATGTTGACAAAAATTATAAGAACTATTAAAATTTTAAAACTAATAAAAGGTATAGGATAAGGGTTTACAAAATAGTGCGTGTTCATATAAATTTATCGAATGGTGTAAGCTGCATGATAAAGACCTTATTGATATGTAGAGATTGAGGGAGCTCATTAAGTCAAAGTTTCAAGATTACATGAGATGAGGTTAAAATGACTAAGGATTAACATTTGAGCATTGGTGCCTATGAATTAAAGATAAAATAATATTAGTGGTGTGTAATTTATATTATCAGTGAGGACATGAGATGTGAGCTTAGTGTCCAAAGTTTAACTATGACCGTTGACATTTAAATATTTGAATTTTACAAAGGGAAAAAGTAGTCTATGGTTTTTTTTCCCATATATTTTGATCCAAGATGAATTTGATCATGATATAAAAATAAAATATGAAGATTACTTGATGGATCATATAATTAACCTAATTTTAATATATAGAAGTGTGTAAGATAAAATATATTAAGGTTCAAAGTTGATTGTGTGTTTTGTTTGTTCTACAAGTGACCCGAGAACAATAATTGAACTTGTGTTAATGTTGTTTCAATGTTTCATGATGAATCCGATATTGTTAAGTATTTTGGACTCCATGAGGATGTCTTATGTGTATTATGAAGGTTTGACCATTTATATGAAGTATGAATAATGGTTTAGAAGGGGACTATGTGTTCACTCATAATTATTGTGTGTACAAAGAAGTGTTTGAGCTAGTTGTGCTTAAGATAAAGGGTATTGTGATGGTTGTTGGAACTTAAAGGGGACATATAGATAATTTTTAATGGTTCCAAGAATTTTTAAAGTGTTTCTATGCTTTAGTTTTCTTTGAGAAGTGTCAAAGAGTTGAATAGGTCTTCATACAACCTAAAAGTGACTTAGGCCTATTTGAAAGTGGAATGTGTTTAAGTGTGACCTATGTGAGATGCCTTAAGGGTGAAGGCATGTGTTGTGGCTGATATTAAATATTGTGATCTTGTTAATTCACGATTTATCTATATATAGTGAAACCAAATATGTTGGTTTCTATATTTGTGTGTGGAAGAATTGTGCAAGATGGATGTGAGAATTTTGAAGTGAAGGATAGGTAGTGTGCCTATTGGTTAAATTAATGAGAATAAAGATTTATTTAATATATTTATGACCTATAGGTCATTTTCCTAATGTTAGGATAGTGCTCTTTCAATTTGAGGACATGTGAAGAGGTTTGAGTGTGCATATTAGGATAGTTTGAGTGAAGAAGGAGAGAGATTATGCATGCCTATGTAATATGCCTATATGAGGTATAGATAGAGTCTGTTTAGTTATTAGATAATCATAAGTCCATTATTAGGTGTTGAAGACATCAGTTCTAAGGTGTAAGTGTTCATTTTAAATAGGGCATAAATGAATTGATCTTCCTTAGGGGTAGTTTCTCCTTGTGAAATAGGGTTTCACTAAAGACCTTTTGTCATAAGGACTTGATCATGTTTGTAGGTCAAAAATACTTGACCGATTAGGTGGTCAAAAGAACTTGATCATCATAGAGGTAGGTGTTCCTTGTAGAACTGTTGTTTCACTGAAAGTCTCATGTTAGAAGGACATGACCAAGGTTCCTAATTAGAAGGACTTGATCAATATCTTATTTGTGATCATCGTATATGAAAGTATTT
This sequence comes from Torreya grandis, assembly GCA_037957365.1. Taxonomy (NCBI): domain Eukaryota; kingdom Viridiplantae; phylum Streptophyta; class Pinopsida; order Cupressales; family Taxaceae; genus Torreya; species Torreya grandis. The sequence goes on from JARHVA010005844.1 coordinate 251,774, forward strand.
TATGTATTTGTAGGCTTGAGAGTGGGTTGTATTCCCCAAGAGGGTTTCCCATTTAGATCTTGTGTTGTGTATGATATATTGTATTATGTTAATTTTTTATTTCTATGAATGATTTGTATGCTTCATGAATGATTGTATTGAATGCTTAAGTATTTTTAAGGGTTTGGAAATTGAATTCACCACTAATTTAACCCCACCACCCCTCCTTAGTATATTTTACCTATAACACATGAGACATTTAAAATTGAACTAATAATCCATGTTGCTATCATAGGCCTATACGGTGTCTTATTCTGTAAGGTGCCTTGTTGTGCCTTATATGTGGAATTGAGTGTTGAATTGTGTTTCATCACTTTTAATGGGTTAAGGTAGGTGTGATTTGACCATGTAATACCATCTATGATATAATATTGACTCCTTTAGACCTATATCAAGTTTTGGTACTTGAAACCTAAGAGGATTGGCTAGTGAGAAGATAGTGAAAGAGTGAGGTGGTGTTTGTGAATGGAATGTATGAAATGAGTTAGATAATGAGTATGATAGTATTTTAAGAGGTATAATGACACTAAGAAGTGTCTCCAAAATGTACAAGAACTAGGTACTAAGAGAAGAAGTCCATTAAGCCTAAGTGATAAGAGTGTAATTAGTAATTTCCACTACATATAATGAAATAAAAACTTTAATTTAAAAAAATATGAGAGATACAAGATTTATAGAATTAAAAAGAATAATTTTTTAATCCTAATTTTTGTGTACAATATTAAATATGAGATCCGATAGATAATAATTTAGAAGATCATAACATTGTAAAATAACACACAATGAAATAAAAACTAAATATAAATTAGATAGATTTTCATGATAGGCATATAATATAGGCACATGTGTCTAATGTATATAATACATAGACTACAATGATAGGAATACAAAAAATTACATCTACCAACATAGCATCTAATGTTGGTTGAATGTCATATACATGTATAAAAGACCAAAAATGCATCAATTTCCATATAGGCATACAAAAAAGTACATCTCATGTGTAATAAATCCTACTCATCAAATAGGCTCCCTTTCTTTGCCTTCATTGGATAAGACTCTCCCTAGGATGCCCTACTAGTAGATGGATACCCCTCTAATGCCTTGGATTGCTCCAAGGTTTGACTGCACATCCTATGCTCATAGATATATTCTAGTTTAACCTATTCAAATACAATAATTATTATGAAATTAATATAAAATACATTCAAATAATTGTTAATAAATTAATTTTAAACTACAATAAAAAATTATTTAAACATGTGCACTTACTGCAAGCTCACAATCCTGCTCAATCTTTTTTTCATGCTCAAACAAGTCAATGGTAGGCTCAATTGTCTTAATAGGCATCTCAAAAATGGGAGGAAAATGGAAAGTTTCCCCAATCACCATTTTACTGGGACTATCAGCTATCATAGGACAACCTTGCAAACATAATACATTTACATAAGTTATATTTTCCCCAAGTGCATATACTAAAATTATTAAAACAAGTCTATTTTTACAATTCAAAATTACAAGAATTAATATATACCTCTATTATTGCCTATGTAGATGAAATTTTATAACTAATGCCTATATCTATCTCAACTCATATAAAGGGAGGAGTGTCTACTCTAGCAATCAGCGATTTATGTAAACAAGTTCTCACTTAGTTTTATATAAATTATCAAATATTATATATGGAAACCAAAATGATGAATAGAATCACTTGTATATAAAAGATCTATCTATATAAGTACTTTAATGTAATGACACATTATAGGAAATAAGAGGACAAGCATGCACATGAAAACAAACTTAGATCTGAATTGATAAGCCATCTATTGAAGTTTTAGAGTAGTAGCCTTGTACCAAAACTAAAATTAGAGGATTAGTGAAAGGGAATATATAATATACTAGTTTTTTTTTCATCAATAAATATAAAATTTACTTGGGTCAATTTATACTATATTACATATTGGACTATAATGGTTTTTAATTTATTACTTGTCTAAAAATAGGGGTTTGACTTAGGTAGGACCCTCGTAGCTACATCCTTTTTGTATGGTCTTACAAGATCATTTGGTCTTATTATCACTTTTCAAGGAAGAATAATAAAGATTAGGAATGATTGAAAATCATCTCCCCTTTTTTAGAAATGATTTGGGCAACCAATGGGTGGGTTTTGACACTCATCCTAAATCTTAGCCTAATCACAAGGATGTATGTATTGGGCATGACATTGATGATTATAGTAGTTATTCAGTATTTATTGGAGATTTTTTTTAAGTGGATTGAGGTGGGATATTAATTTCACATTCCTACCATAATAAACACACACACACACACACACACACACACACACACACACACACACACACACACACACACACACACATTATACAAATGTTGGGTAAACAAATATAGATTGGAAAGAGAGAAAAGGGATTGTTTATGTTTACCCATATCAAAGATGATGAAGTAATTATGATACATGTGAAGTCATGTCAAGTTTGTGTCCTTATCATTTTAGATGCAATATAGTCATAGGAATTTTAATTTTCATTATTAGGACAATATTTAGGAAAGATTTATATGAATGAAACTCCCATTTAATAGGATATTATCACTTGCAAGATAACTTCCACTAGACAAATGGGTGTATATTCATAATGAAGCTTCAAATATTTTATTACAAAATGTGCTTCATGTTTTATTCATAAATAATGTCATATCCATAGAAGTATGTAATATATTTCTTGTAAAATAGTGTATTGACCTTGCGAAATAGAAAGAGAAAATATACCACATGGGTAATGGGTATAAGATATGGATATAACGTCTACATCCTTAATTAGTGACCTTGTAAGAGCATTGTAGGATGTTACTCCTAAGGAAGCATGGTCCAACATAAGACCATTCATGAATTTTTTTATTTTTAGTTGTGTTATATTTGCATTAATTCTTTATAAGAGAAGTAAATTAAATGTAAAGAGAAAAACATATATGTAAATAATTTTTACCTATGTATAGGTAAATGGTGTCATCCTAATAGAGGCTGATGCAACTATGGATGGCCCAACATCTGGATTAGGATATGTAAAAAACAACCCTAAGAAATCAAATGTTGTAAATATTAGTTGTGATGATGAAGGAACTGTCACCTCTTATGATATAAATAAATGACATATATTATATTAATTTTATATGTAAATTAATTGTTAGATTAGAAATTAAATTTACAAATATAACTTGAGTTTAACATGACATGTATATAAAATATACCTTCATCTGTGTGGTCACAGATGTCTCCATGCCAAAAACTCATCACTAATAATAATATGATCCAATCCATATGAACCACTGACACCATCATCATTAGAAGGTCCTGTACACATAGTTCCACATGAACTATAAGGATGGGGATGGGGTCAAGTAGCCTATGGCATATCTATAGAATCACTTTCTGAAACCCTACTTGTATGTTGAATGAATGTATTAGTGAGTGAGTAAAGAGCATGGAGATTGTCTATCTTCATGACATGTTGAACCATGGAGGGGATATCAAGAGGCTTTTAGATGTGGATCTATGCAAGATGATTAGGTGCATGATGTGTACCTAGTCAATCCTACATAAAGCCTTTTCCTTGGTCATGAAACTCTCTAAAATCAAAATAATTGGGAATATTTTTTAGGACAAACTCATAGTAGAGTTTCCTAAAAAAATATAATGGCACCTCATGGTTGTTACATGGTGGATCATCAAATATCATCCACCATTAATCCCAAAAATTGGTCATGATTAAGTTATTTACACAATGATGGATAGGAAAATGTTTAATGGTTATGGGAAATGGGGCATTAGTATTTGGGTCAAAGAATAGGGTGAAAATGTTGGATTTTAAAATATATTTATTCTTGACCTGAAGGGCTAATAAATTTTTAGCATAATATGCCCTATAAGTATCCCTATATGAGGTTCATCAATCAATTTAACTTGTTATAGAGTCAATTTGACCTAGTAAGGTTTTTAGGGAATTAACTAGTTAGGTACGATGGGGGTTGCTAAAATTGGGATCCCTCATTCTATCAAATAACTCTTTAATTTCAAGTTTGTTTCTCATAATGTTATCAATCAAAACCTCTTGACTACTAGGGGCTTTTGGGGAACTATAGGAGGGTTGGGTGGAGGGATAGAAGGAACAATAAGGTTTTATGGAGGGTTAGGAGGAGGAGTAACTAGAGGGTTTTATGGAGGGTTAGAAAGATGGGTTGTTAAAAAAAACAAATTACAATTAAAAACCAGGATTAAACAATGAAAATTATGAAAATTAGGGTTAAATAGAGAATATTTCAATCACTTACCTCTCCTACATGGTGGCATCATCTATCAGTAGGTCTATGGGATTAATCTGGTAGCTTCTTGGCACTCTCTAGAGTCTTCTAAGCAAAACACTATCATGGAAGCTATGAGAGAGTGAGGGAACTCAAATGAAAAATGAGTATTTTTGCATTCGGGTTTCCCTTTTTATTTTTTTGACACATAGGTAACGTGATCACATTATTAATGTGATCACATTATTGGAAATGATAATAACATGATCACATTAATAATGTGATTTCATTAATAACATGATAATTTTATTCTTCAATATAACACGATCATGTTATTTATATAACGTGATCATATTATAGCTTGGTAATCCCAAGCCTAGATTCAAATAACATTATTATGTTCATTATAGAACATGATTATATTATTAATTAATGTGATTGCATTACAGGTAATGTCCATGGAATTGTCCCCCAATTCCATGCATTTACCCATTGATGATTATATTAGAATGATCTAGTCTTTTTTTATGAAAAATAAATCTGATGTGTTGTTTAAATTCAAGGAATTTAAAGCCAGTGTTTAAAATACATCTAAAATTTCTATTAAGATATTAAGAACTGGTAATTGTGGTGAATGTGTTATTAAAGATTTTTATTATTTTTAAATTAATTATGGTATTCAAAGGGAATTAACAAATCCCTATTCCCCTCAACAAAATGGTATTATTGAAAGGAAAAAACTATACCATTATTGAGATGGTTAGAACAATGTTGCATTTTGTAAATGTTCCTCCTAGTTCTTATGGGCTAAAACAATCAATACTACTGAGCATATTATGAATAAAATCCCTACTTAATATTTGAATTTTTTCTACATAAAAAATACATGTATGGTCATAGCATTTCATTTGTTTTGATAAAACTATTTTGTTGTTACTTTAGATATATTAACTATATTGATAGTTTCTCATCTACATTGTATTTGTTAGTAAAATGATTTTCTTTTGCTCTTTGAAAAAGTTTATTACAATCATATTGTAATAAATACATTTGTCTTACATGAGAAATTAAATAAAATATATAGATAGTATGTTTATTTTCAATTCTTATGATTTAGAATGGAAATACATTATATGCATAACATCATACTTAATTTGACAAAATGATCATGTTTGGTTATTACATTTGGAAAAATATCATGCTTAGTAATTTTGTATATTTTTTACTTTAATGATTTTATTTGATTAGTGGGGCAATTCCATGTTAATACACTTAGATACTCACATTTCATTATTTTATCATTTGATTGTTTATGCTAACATTCTAATATGTTTTATTTGATAATAATATATGTTATGAAATGGAATTTGT
>JARHVA010005844.1:262500-307500 GCA_037957365.1 Torreya grandis
AGTCATATTATAGCACTCAAAATTCACATAAGATACTCCTTTATTGATCCTAGTCATCCCTAATCATTCCCTCATCAACCATCTTATTCACTTATCATCACTATTCATTCCTTCACAAGTTTTCATTGTCCCTCATTATCCCTAATCACTCCCTCATTAGCTATCATCATCCTTTATTATTGCTAATCACTCCCTCACCAACCCTCATCATCCATAGTCACTCCCTCATCATCCCTCATTGTCATTGATCATCCCTAACCACTCCAGGTTATAAAACATCATCAAACCTAATCATAATTAATCACTCTATCATCATCACTAGCATCATCCCTTATCATCCTTAGTAATTCCCTCATTAACCATCATCATTTCTTATCATCCCTAGTCAATCCTTCATCATCTTTCATTGGACCCCTTATCATCCCTAATCACCCCTTCATCAACCCTCATCATCCTTAATCATCCCTAATCACCCCCTCCTCATCTATCCTCATCCCTTAATGTCCCTAAGAATTCCCTCATTATCACTCATCATACCTAATCACTCCATCATCATCCCTAGTCACTCCCTCATCTAGTAGAGTGTGTTCCAATCTAGTAATTAGTATAATTTTTTAAGACTAAAAAATATATTTTTTAGATGAATCTTGAATGGTGTTTCAATTATTTTTGTTCTAATTGGAGTGTACTAGGGTGATTATTCTCATTCATGTCTACTAGATTAGATAGGGTCATGATGGATTACTCTAGGGAGATTATTGAATGATTTACCTAGTGAAAATAAGATAATATCATCTTTGCACTTGCATGGAAAAAAATCATTTTGAATGATGAAAAATTATGATAGATAATGAAATTACCTCTTTGCACTTACTTTTTATGAGGTGAAATCCTTCTTCTAGACATAGTTATTTCCAAATCATTGAGCAAATGGACTAGATCATTTTGGATCTTCTCATGCTTATGAGTTATTATCAGATAGTGATGTGGGTCATGAGTATAAATTATTAGAATTTGTGCCACTAACTTTGTTAAGGCATGTTTTTTTCCTTGTAATTAAATCTTTGCACTTATGTAGGAATTATGATAGAAAAGTGGAAAGGTTATTGAGATGAACTACCAATGCTTACATCATTCCTCTTTAGTGTGGTCTCTATAATGTATATTTAGTGTTTATCATTTAGGTTTAATTTATAGGGTTTTAGGTTAATGTTTTAGGGTTCAAAGTTTATAGTTCAGTGTTTGGAGTTGATTGTTTGGGTTTTAGCATTTATGTTTTAAGGTTTAGGGTTTATCCAATTTTAGGGTTTAGTATCTATGTTTTTTGGTTTGAGGTTTTATGGTTATGGGTATGTGGTTTAGTTTTCAACTTTAAAGGTTTATGGTTTAGTGTTTATCATTTTAGGATTAGGGTTTAGTGTTAAAAGTTTACGGGTCAAGGTTTTGGGCATAGGGTTTAGGGTTTAGGTTTTATGGTTTAGTGTTTAGGATTAAGGATTTTAATATTATGGTATACTATAGGTTGAATTATATAGGATAACCATTTATGAATATTGATAGACCCATTGATTAAAAAACCCATAAATTATTAGTAACTCATCTTGAATCCACTTTCAAGCCTTTTACACGAATGTCCCTAGTCATTCCTTTATATATATATATATATATGTTAACATTATCCCTATCCTTTAAATATATAGCTTAGGGTCTAGGGTTTAGGTATATTATTTAGTGTTCATGGTTCAGGGTTTATTGCTCAGGATTTGAGGTTTAGGGTTTAGGTTTCAATGTTTAGGGTCTAAGGATTAGTGTTTAGGGTTAGGGGTTTGGGGTTAATGGTTTAAGTGGAAATAGTGTGTAGTAAGGTTATTATCTACATAATATGTGGAACATGTTATATAAATGTCTAAGATATAAATTCCACCTATAGGCATACATTTTCTAAGTAGGCACATAGTCACAATTGACTGTAATTTAAGCCTAGATCAGTAAAGAGTACACTTTGAGGAGTTGGAAAAAATTAATGGGAGATAGACTTGATTATAGAACCATAAAAATGGTTATACTAATCTAATGAGATAATTAGGCTAAGAAAATAGGGGTGGAAATTGAGCTCAAGCCTTAACCTATAGTTGACACATAAACCCTACACACAATGATTGCTCAAAAAGTTTGCCTCTAGTTTTATGAGGTTTAGAGGTGATAATAGTGTTAACCAACCATAAAAATTTGTACATAGGGTCCCCATAACTTTCCCAATCCCATCATATCATCATTATTTTTAATAAAATAGGGGAAGTGACCTCTATTTTGTCTCAGATAGAGGCCACTCCCAACAGGAAAAATCCTATAGGCTCAGTATGAAAAGGGTAAGGAAATGAGTTAGAGACTATAAAAACCTTTAAAAGATATGTGGAAAGATGTGTTAAACATGATAAAACACATGGGAGTCATCAAAATAATAGAAAAAATACTAATAGGTACTGATGAGTAGCTATGTGTAGACTAGGCCTACTAAGCCTTAACTAGGCCTAAAAGCTCTAAGTAGATGTAGCCTCGCTTCTAACACCAAACAAACCTTGAAAAGCATGGGAGGACATCTATGGGGATATATGAGGTATGTGAGAACTTTTATTTTTTATATAAGGCCACAAATAGATCATTTTGTCACTTAAGAACATGATAACATGCACATAATTCCTTGAAGAGCTCGAGAGGCCATGTTTGAAATCTCACATCAGTATGAATACCTAGAATGGGAGTCTAAAGAGATAGGATATGTTGGAGAGGGTGTTAAGAAATTATATAATGTAATTTATTTAGGGTTTATATGTCTTAATTTTATGAACTATCCTTAAGGGGTAAAACTACCTAAAACCCTTGTTAATTACATAATTGGGAAGAAGTGGAAGAAAAGGCATCTTGGAGGGCTAGTTTAACTGGGAAATGATCTTGGAATTGCAAAGGACTCCCTAGGTCTCCTTCTTAGCAAGACAAATTGTACCCTATATTTATAGACATGGTACATAATGGATTTTATTGATAATTTTTGATGTCTTGCAAGTATAGAAGATTCCCAAAGGATGAGGATCACTTTGGGAGATAGAATGAGACCTAGCCTCCTCATATCCATTTATTGCCTCAACAAATCACACAAGTACTTATACAATCACTTTCACTTTAGCCAGTTCAAACTGGCATAGTGAGTAGACAGTGATCACCAAGTGAGAATGTGGTAACTCTAATTTAGTGGCCTTTTAAGGTCTACCTCATGGATCTAGATACTTGAAGACCATTGACAAGTGTCATACCCTTCCTTGTATGGATTGGATTGAGAAACTAATGATCATATTAGTTTAAATTTGAAAATAGGTCTAAAGAAGGGTTATTATGATTGCAAACAATGAGAACAGTTTTCCATAAGAATATTGATGATTGGGGACATCTCTAATGCATGCAAGAGCCTATTTTCAACCCCCCCTTCATAGTGCAATGATATCATCTTTGAGGTTTTTATATTTATTTATGTGTGTGTGTTCCATAATTGATCATGAAGCACAATTGTGTGGTGTTTTGTTTTGTGTCTAATAGGGTTGTAATATAGGTGTTTTAACTAATCTAAGAGCTTCAACAAATTTAGATACATGGAAGAGATTCATAACATCAATGGTGGATGTATAGTATTGGTTATGAAACTCATCTACCATGTACATAATCAAATATCATACATTCACATACAGAATTTTTGCATACACACCTATAGGTGTTCCCAATATGGGAGTGGCTAATTGAATATTAGGTTTTATGGTTTAATGTTTAGGATTTTAGGCTTATGGTTTGTGATTTAGGGTTAAGGTCTTAATGTTTAGGTTTTAGGGCTTAGGTTCTAGGGTATAAAGTATAGGTTTTAATGTTTTAAGGTTCTATGTTTAGGGTTTAGGTATTATTGTTTTGGGTTTAGGTATAATGTATTAGGGATAAGTGTTTAAGGTTTATGGTGTTTAGGGTTTAGGTTTAGGGTTCAACATTCAAGGTTTATGGTGTTTAGGGTTTGGGGTTTGGGTTTTAGGGTTAATGGTTTATTTGTAAATGGAGTGTATTGGGGTGATTAGATAAATTTATGGCTAACATTAGTGATTGTATTTTGAATAAAGGAATATGTCATTTATGAGTGACAACATACCTACATGTGGTACTAGGTATGGGGTAGATGTAATGTATGAATGATTACATCATCATTATATGTATGTTATAAGTTGAATGTTATAGGCTAGACATTTATGGATATTGATACACCCATTGATAAAAAACCCATAAATTTTCAAGAATTAATCTTGAATCCATCTTCAATATTTTTACATGAATGTCCCTAGTCACCCCTTTATTTATATAAGTTAGAATGACACCTATCCTTTTAATAGATGGCTTAGCCAATTCCCCCTCTCCTTTATCGATATAGGTGATAACTCAATATTATGATTTATGGATAGAGGATTAGGATTTGTAAATTTAAGGTTTATGGTTGATGGTTCAAGATTCATATCGTAGGATTTAGTGTATAGGGGCTAACATTCAGGGTTTATGTTTTAGTGTCATAGCTTAGGGACTAGGTTATAGGCCTTATTTTTTATATTTTATGCTAGAGGTTTGGGTTTTATGGTTTATGGATCAAGGGATCAAGAGTTTAGCTTTTAGGGTGTAAGGTTTAAGGTTTTGGTCTTGGGGATTTGGTTGAGGGTTTAGGGTTTAGAACTAAGTGTTTATTATTTAGGGTTTTGGATTTTGTGTTTAAAGATTAGGGTTTAGGGTTTATGACTTGGGGTTTAGTGTTTATGGTTTAGAGTTTATGGTTTGGGGTTTTAGGTTTAGGGTTTAGGGATTTAGGTTTAGTGTTTAAGGTTTTAGATTTTTGGTTTTTGATTTGGGTTTAGAATTTTTGGTTTAGGAGTTAATGTTTAAGGTTTATGAATTATGGTTTTAGGACTGGGTTTTAGGGTTAAGGTCTTACATTTATATTTTAGGGTTTAAGATTTAGGATTTTATGTTTAGGGTTTAGGATTAAGAGATTACATTTAGGTTTTAGAGTTTAGGGTGTAGGTTATAAAGTATAGGTTTTAATGTTTTAAGTTTATATGTTTAGTTTCAATGGTCTAGGGTTTATGGATTATTGTTTTGGGTTTAGGTATAATGTATTAGGGTTATTGGTTCAAGGTTTATGACTTAGGGTCCAAGGTTTAGGTTTATGGCTTAAGGTTTAGGGTTTATGTTTCAATGTTTAGGGTTTAAGGTTTAGTGTTTAGGTCTAGGAGTTTTGGGTTAATGGTTTAGGTGTAAATAGAGTGTAATAGGGTTATTAGCTACATTTGTGTCCAATATGAGTGACCATATCATGACCACATGAAAATGTCATGTATGAGTGACCAAATACCTACATGTAGTACCATGTATGTGGTAGATATAATATATGAATGACTATATCATTACTATATATATGTTATAGGTTGTATTTTTTAGGCTACTATTTTATGCATATTGATATACCCATTAATTAAAGTTCATTTTCTATGTTGAGAACAAGGTTGTTAAGAACTTTCTAAGGCAAACATAACAAGCTCCAAGTATAGTACATCTCCAACTTTGTTGATTGATTATAAACCTCTTATGAACATCCAATGTTATTATATAAACACTATAGAATACTTACAAGTAAAGTGATTCAAAATATTTGACAATTACACCGAGTTAATATCCTTCTAATTAAGAAGATTAGGACATTAGAACCTAAAGAGTAGAGTTTCCATTGAATTCTAGTTTTTAAGAAAGCAATAAAATAAATTGGTTTCTTATCCTTAGAGATAGTCTCCAAACATCTTAACAAAGATTTATAAGAATCCTTTGATGAGATTAGATTAATAACACCTTTTCAAGACCAAACACACCTATACATAATTTTATAGTAGTGCTTAGGATTTAGTGATCTAATTGGTATTTTGAGATTGTGTAAAGACACCTATGAGTCTTGTATCATTATCTTGATATTTTTATTGAGTTTTTGCATTTAATGAGTCCCAAAAACAAGGTAAATGTAGACCTCTTTGTGTTAATTACTAAAGAGGTAGAATTTGGACTAATAGGCCTATAAGGGTAGAGTTTTTGTCATCTACATTTTGATTCAATGTTATTCATGCACTAAGAATATTGAGTCAAATAATTGGTGAAACCCTCATAGTATTGTTTAAATAAGTGAGGATGTACAATTGAGTGCTTTAGGATTTAAAGAAGGGTTTTGATTGAAGGTAGATTATTATCTTAGGATTGAGTACCCTAATTTAAGTCATTGAAAGTGTCTTTTGATTTGAATATAGAGGATATGAAGTTACGAGATAATAATAAATAATGTCATTAGTATTTCAATACCAATACTTAGAAGACCTTTTGTGATAGATCAAGAGATAATCTATGGTTAGTAAGAGACCTAATTGCAAGTAAGTTTCTAAAGGACCTTGAAGTATAATAGGTTGAGTAAGTGGAACACTTAATTTGATACTATTAGGGAATAGTAAATATCGAGATATAGCTTGTGTATTTAGGTAGAGAATGCTCCTTGAGATCAAGCTATGGCTTGATTATTTAATTAGGTAGAGCATACTCAAGTAGATAAAGTAGATAGAGAATACTTAAGTAGGTAAAATAGACATAAAATCCTCAATGGTATAGATCTATTACATATGTAACATGATTTGTAACCTTTTTTCTCATCCTATATTTTGATCTTGAAGTTCTAAAAACTAAGTATTGGTTGGAATGGAATTTGAAAAACTATCTTCTAAATGGTAAATCGTACAGCTCTGTAATCAATTTTAGAAGATTTTGAGTGGCCCTAATTTTTTATATTTAGTAAAATAAATTTAAAGTATAAGTCTAAATTTAATTTATATTGAATTTTATATGAATTTAATATAAAATTGAATGTAAACTTATACTTAAAATTTATTTTACTAATATATACTTTCACCTCAAATTGAAAAAAAAATTGCACTCCAAAAAGGGTGTAAAGCCTTTGAAAAGGGTATACACCCTTTCTAAAAGATGCAAACCCTTTAGAAATGGTGTATGAAATTTATAAATGGCATACACCCTTTAGGGTCTAGACCAAACCTTGTCTATGTTTGCATTGGTTTTTTTTAAAAGGTGTACACCGTTTACATAAAATGCTTTGTCTTTTTCATTGTGTTGCTTTTTTTGTCCCCAAACTTTTGTGCACCTACTTGTAGGTTTGTTTATATGTTTTTTTGAATGGAACTTGGTTTTAAAACCACATAATATTTTCCAAACTTATACTTCCTCTCAAGGTAATTATTTTTGAGTTAAAGAAAAGAAGTTTTCAAACATTTTACAAAGGTTCATCCTTACCTAATCTAGGTAATACTTTATAAGGGATTTTTTTTCTCCCTCAAGTGACATGTAATCCCATTTTTATAAATAATATTAATATTTAAAATATATTGTGAATCTTATAAATCCAAAGCTTTTATTGGAAAGTTTTATAAAAATTGAGAATTTTCAATTTATGCTTATTCTAAATGAAGACAAAGAACAAGTTTGATGTTTGTTGTATCCATAATTTTAATTTAATATTTTTAAGATAATCTTATAATCAATTACTAATGTTAGATAATATATTATGGAATGCATAACATTTGGCATGGTATTCTATTTGAGCATCCTTTTTTAATGAAGATTATTATTCAAATGTGTGATAGGTACTTAGAATTTTTTTGACAAATTATTAGGTCAAAAATTTACCATGTAAATAAAAAATAAATTTTAATTTATTTTCACTAGTTTAATAATTTTTAATAATAATTTTATTATAATTGGGTGTGAACTTATAGTTGCAAATCACCCTAAGATTTTTAGAGAAAATAGTTTTGACATTAAAAGCATGACAAACACACATAAGACATATGGGATACTGAGATCCCATTAAATGTAGTGGAAGAATGCCAAACATATTTAAGGAACATAAAACACTAAGTGATCACATTAATTATTCAATACAAATCAAGCATAAGGAAAACAAGTCAACTATATGGCCAAGAACAAAATAAATACTTGAGACATGAAATTGCCATGCATGGTGGGAACATAAATACACATGAGAGAATTAATCATACAATGACACATCCAAAATTTAATATAGACTACAGAATATAATATCAAATTAAAAATTCATATGATAAAGATAATCAATAAACATATAACATGAAATGATGTGAATATTTTCCCCCATAATTACCCCAAAGTATCCCATAAACTAACTTGGGATGTTTCTCTATCCTATTATGAATGCATAATCATGAAAATATATCTATTACATCTAAAAATTTCATCTGTCTTGACACTCTCATTAGTATCATGCATGTAAATAATAATTATAGTATACCCTCTTTCTATACAAAGATAATCATGAACATATAATGTTTAATCTAGAATATTCATATTTTGTATTAATATTTTTTAAATCATAGTTTAACTTAATAAATACAACTTAATTTTAGAATATATGTAATAACAATCTCTAAGATAATTTAATGAGAAATAAATTCAATCAATGAATTCAACCAATCATATTTATATAAAAGAAATATTAGAATAAAAAATGATGACAAGGGGGATCCCTAATGACCCTAAACTTCCATAAGAATTTATTGTGTTGCATGTAAATTTACATAATAATTATGTAAAAATAATTTTAAACATAGCTATGGATATAAATATGGAAAAATAAACTTAAATCAAAGGTGAAAATCAATAAAAATTTGAGAAAAAGAGATAACTAGAAAAAAAATAAATGCAAGAGACACCATAGGAGGACAATAGCCTTTTAGGACTTAGTGTATGTAAATCCTATAATGTTAAAGAAATGAGTATGATAAATTAAGGTATAAATATGAAATAAATACATCCACTAATTTTTAATATAATTGAATAAATTTTACCTTTCTAAAAATAGTAATACATAATGTAAATGATAACTTAGTTGGGAAATGATTGAAGTAGGAGATTTGGAGGCTATAAACTAAGACATAAGCAAGTATTAGTGTCATAAATAGGATTATATTGTCAAAACCCCTCTTGGATGGTATCAAATTAATTTTAAATTGGTTTCATGTGGTGCTAGTGTCCCTATTTTGGTAGTAGTGTCTTTTGTGCATAATTGTTCCAAGCTTTTGAGTGCACCTGTGTCTAGGTATGTTAATCTTGTTCCTACATCCATGAGTTATAGATCTATACATATGACCTATTTTAACTAATTTTATGATAAAATCCTAATACTCCATGTTTTTATGGAATCTGATTGATACAAGTAGTAAAGTGTGTCTATTAGTGGGGTAACTTGGACATCATCAACACCCTACTATGATGAGAGTTGCCTACATACCAATACTCTAAAGAGTAATCAATCCCGATGTAGTTATCACCACCTAAGTATTATTACAAGTGTAGTTAAATTTGGTATGATTGTTGACTTGGTGCTTTGAATGTGCTTGAGACTGTAAACTTGATTAATTTGAGATTAGGTATCTTGTATATGGTTGTATGTAGAAGTACGTCTTAATAGGGATTGATAACCTTGATTGTGCACAACTTGTTCCAAGTTTTTATGCGTAATTTTCATAATATTTTCATCTAGTGCTTCGAGGGATAAAATTCATGTATATATACTATGTTAGTGCTTGAGTATGACTTCAACATTGCCTATATCAAGAATTCAACTAGACTATGACTTCATCATTGCCTACCCATGTGTAGTAGATGCATCTAAAACTGAAACTACATGATGTAACTAGAAATGTCTAATTAGATATGTCTAACTAGAGATGTTAGATTTATATCCACTTAGGTATATTAGGTAGCTCTAAGTCACTCAAGAATGCCAACTACTACAAATGGAGTAAGGCATGAATATAGTTTTTAACCTAAAACATGGTATATAATGTATACAACATAGAGAGTGACATGGAGTTTGTCTTTCCATCTGATCAATTGGTGTATAAGTGATCATATAGAAATAATGTACCACACACATAGCCTCAAATATTATATATGAGCATAAGGATTCTAGACTGAGTTGTAATAATCTATATCCAAGTATATAAACTATAAATGGGAATGGTCATGTTGGGGTTAGTTTTCACATTGAGTGAATTTAGGTATTTACTGAGTGGTGAAAAGTAAAGTTGATATTTATTGAGAGGTAAATATTTATTATGTAGTTATAACCATATGGTTAATATGATAAGTTTGTAGAATATTATATTATTATGATATATTATTATTTGTTATAACAATATATCATGTGCTTATTTATAGGATTTGTGTGAGATATTTTGGGAGAAAATATTGGGGAGAGGTTATAGGATGTTATTCTTATAAATATGTATTATGTCCTAGATGATTAATTAATAATGTAAGAATAGAAAGATTATTATTGTGTGATTTAAATTTATCTTTGTGTATGCTCAACTCTATACATGTCTTAATTTTTTGAGTTTAGCTCTTTGAATCCACAATAGTTGTATCAAATTAAGTAAAATGAGAGTATAATCTATCTTGTGTGTGTAGTCATCTTTGTAGTGCCCTGAATGATGGAAGAAAATAATCTATGAAGATCTTCGATTATAGATTATTTTTTCTTATAGTTTTGAAAGTTGTTTTTTAGTTTTACAAGCTATTGAATGATCGATATGAGGAGTTTATAAGGAGTAATGAATAAGATAACAATGAGTTCAATATATCCTTATTGGTATGCAATTGTAGCCTTTTTTCATCTTTAGAATCTTCTCTAAAGCAATGTTTGTAAGCCTACAACTAGACTGGCTATTTTTAGATATGCAAAATTGATTAATACTTATTGAATTGTCTAAGTATTCTATCAAAAAGAATGGAATAGAATATGTCATTTGATCTCTTAAATATGAACTGATAGACTTGTGTGTCTTTGTATCTGCTCAATGCCATCTTCTATAGCCTACTCCACCAGTCCCCATTTTATACCATAAAGTCCATGTAATGATTTTATTTAGATGTAATAGACCTGTATATTTGCATTGATCATTTGTAGATATTACACATTTATGAGACACCACCAATAAGTGAATTACATAATCTCTAAGTTCTAAATATGGTCTTACCTTGGCATCAATATTTCTACCTATTTGCAATTGCCATTGAAAGTTTTTTGTTAATTATGTATTTAGATCATACACTTGATAAATATTTTTGTTGCCTATAGTCTCGATGAGCATCTAAAATAAAGATTGAAATATTTTTTCTATTTATAATAGCCACATCTCCCATGTAATAAATATTTGTTTCTTCATTCTTTGACACATTGGATTTGCATCTTCCATTTTGACCATAATCTTCATAAGCACAATTATCATTTCACCATTTCACTCGAGCTCTATGTCTTAGTCAACACAACTGCATGCAATTTCATCCTTATGACACTCAAATTTTCAATACAAAGTATGTTAAGATTATTTTTTAGTTATTTTAAAGTCTATTATCAAAATTATATAGGGACTTATTTTATGTTTATTGGTTATAAGTCTTAGAGTTTAGATTTGTCATTTGATAGATATGTCAAAGTCCTTTTTTCAATATTTATTTAAATCTCATATTTTTTATTATTAATTGGTCACCCTTACTTGTTTTTTAGTCATAGTTTTATTCAGTCTTAAAATAAAAGGTGTGAATAATTCTATTTGTCATTTTGTGTTTATTGTCAAAAATTAAAAATGAATTGAGAATTAAAAGTTGAGTTATTAGTCTAGTATAAGAGTCATTTTGGGTTAGTTTAGTTGTCAATATCAAATATCAAAAAGTTTTGTAAGTTTTTATTGACATCAAAAATCAAAGTCAAAATGTCTATCATCAAAAGTATAATCCTTCGTAAAAATCTATTATGTCATCAAGTCATAAATATTCAAAGTGTCAATATTTTATTTTGGGTCCATGGTCATGTAATGAGTCAAATTCTAGTAGTTAATAGAGTTAAGTCAAAGTTGTTCAGGCTCAGAGTCATGGACTCATTTTTTTTTTGTACATGATGTTTGAGTTATGAAGGATTTTCCAATTTATATGGAAGCAATCAATAATGAACCTCTTAAAATCATCAAAGCACATGATGATTTCATCCATTGAGTGGGTAGTAAGATACTGAAGGATGGAGGCTACATAGAGGAAAGAGGTCTTTCAGTGACCTTTCATCAGTCACCAATGATGGGGCTACACCAATGATGTTGTGACTTGTGTGGTTTTTTATTTTCATATTTTAGTTTTTTTTTTTTTAATTTGGTAGTTACATTTCTATTTCAGCATGTGTGATAAATAAAAATAGTTGTATCTATTCACTTATGTCTGATATTCCCATGTAACCCATTTTCTATTTACATTGGAGATTGTTGATCTAAAAGTCATTGTAGCAATCATGTTGTAAGGTTAGTGGTAAACCTATGAAAACCATTCTATAAGGTTAGTGGTAAACTTGATAAAACCATTTTGTAAGGTTAGTGGTGAACTTGAGAAAACCATTTTGTAAGGTTATTGGTGAACCTTTGAAAACCATTTTGTAAATTTATTGGTGAACTTGTGAAAACCATTTTGGAAGGTTATTGGTGAACCTATAAAAATAATTAAAAATGAGCATGAAAGAAGAGATGTGTGATGACACATGTATGCAGAGAAGATCATGAGCACATAGAGGTGGAACATGCTACAATAAAAAAATGGAGCTATATTGTACCATGTAAAAACTATGGGGGAGAATGTTGGTGTTAGTTTTCACATTGAGTGAATTTAGGTGATTACTAAGTGGTAATAAGTAAAGTTTATATTTATCAAGAGGTAAGTATTTTTTACATGGTTATAACTGTATGGTTAATATAATAAGTTTGTAGAATATTATATTTTTATGATATATTGTTATTTGTTATAACAATATATTGTGTGCTTAGTTATAGGGTTTTGTGAGCTATTTTGGGAGATAATATTGGGGAGAGGTTATAGGATGTTATTCCTATAAATATGTACTATGTCCCAGATGATTAATTAATAATGTGAGAATAGAAAGATTATTATTATGGGATTTTAATTTATCTCTGTGTATGCTCAACTCTGTGCATGTCTTAATTTTTTGAGTTTGAATATTTGAATCCACAATAGGTCATGCCATGCATGATGGTCCTAATCTAAGTAAAATGGTAATAATTTGAGCTAAATTGAGCCAAAACTGGTAAACTATAATTGAACCCATGCGAACTTAGACTATACTTGCTATACTTTTTTAGACAATCTAGGATTTTTTTAAAAATGAGGCTAATAGACAATAGCATCATGTCTTGGATAGTAGCACCATATAACACTAGTTTCCCAATTTGTGAATCAATGTATAGCTATTCTAATTTCTATACAACTTAGCTAATATATGTGTCATTGTTTCCCATTATGTTTTCCTAAAGCTCATTACTATGTGCTGAGCTTGTGTGTTGAAAATTATACTCTGAGTAAATTTTGATATCCTAATCTCTATGATAAACCCTTATGAATGCCTCCTTTTTTGAGAGGAATTTTTGAACCTATGAAATAACTATCCTTAGAAGAAAAAACTTTGCAAAATGTGTGTTAGCCAAATCATATATGATATCTATGTAATGAACCAATATAATGTGCGTACAAGACATCAAAATTTAATATAATGTGAGTATATATTTATAACATGAGATGTATGTTAGATCAAATATTCACATGGTTTTCAAGATAGATATAATAATGTAAACATGTGTATGAACTACATAATATATGAATAATCTATGTAACCTACTTAGGGGGATGGGGCATGATGTCCATTAAGGCACCCAAAGAGGAAGGGGAGATGCATGAATTCCCTCATAGCATCTAAAATTAAGTGTGTAACAATAAATAAACAAGTGTCATGGCCATGATGCATGTAAGAAAGCAAACATAAAACACACATGAGACACACAAAGTAGGCCAAGGGGCCAAAATACAATGGACATAAGTACATGTCACTAAACCTAATAAATCAAAACCTACAAGGACATGTATAAATGTATACATAAATAAACAACAAGAAATTTATCTTAGATACACATAGAATTACATATTCAAATGTCAACATAAATAATTAGGGAGGCACACATAAGGACATGGACACATGTCCAAAGTATACATACAGTGAAAAAAAAGTGGCATAGAGCCATAGAGTAATGATATATTTAAATGACCTCAAATAGATGAAGCATAAAGACACAATCAAGTCTAAATTAGGAAATATAAAAATGAAAGTATGCATGAACATGTAATACAAATCTATGTAAGAGCTACATAAGATAAGTCTAAAGTAGTAGTAGTTGGGAAAATATATGAGTAAGCATGATCAATACCAAGATATAACAATGTTATATATATGATGTAGAGTTTTAAAAAATGTAACTTGGTAATCAAAACTATGTATAAGGTGCCCCCAAATTGGTAAATGTGTCCAAGGAATAACCCATGTATCTATGTGTATGCCCCTAGTGGGTAAATGGTAGAAAATTTTGATGGGTGTAGTGGACCTGAGTCCTATAATAATCTTCAAGCACTTGACAATAACAAGCAAAGCATGTATGCATGATAAAATTGACTATACTAGGATAACTAGAATATGTAGTATCTAGAAAATATAAGAAGTGTAAACATGGAAATGCATAAAATCTATTGTTTTCATGTTTTCTGAGTAAATCTTTGAATGTTTTTGTGTTTTGACATATCATATTGTTTTTATTTATTTCTTAGATAAATCTATGTACAAGAAACATAAAAATGAAACTATATACAAAGATCAAGAAATAATGAAAGTATGTAGAAGCAGAGAGGAACAATACTAATTTATGGTCTCATGAAAGACTCACTACTAATGTGTCATGTGTCAAACAAAGGAATGATGATCATGCATGCTTTATGAAAAGGTAAATGTGGTCCTAGACCATGTTGTACTAAGCGAGCTATAACTAGCACTACCTTTGAAGTGGTTATAGGAACCCATGAGATTGATTATGGTGTCTTATGAATTGTAGGGATCCTAAGGACCCATCTCATAGAAGATGGTGTAGTTTTTATAGGTTTCGTGTGATGATAACTCTAAGAACTCAATAGTACTAAAATTAGGGGAAAGGTATTAAAGGGAGTCTCTTTAAAATCTAAAACATATCTCTAATGTAGGGATCTCTCCAATAATGGTCTCTATGCGAGAGTATGCATATGTGGTAATAATGTAGTAGTAGACCTCACCTACACTAGTGGCTCTACTAAACTCTATGGTGTACTAAAAGGAACTATGGTCAAAGATATAACTAGTAACTAAGATGTAACTGGTAGTTTTAGTGTAACTACTTGTGGGATAGGTAGAGGATACTCATATGAAAGACCCTCAGCTTTGATAAAATAATTTTCATTTATATATTTAAGGAATTTATTCATATTAGATGGGATGGATCATAATTTTTATATTCATTGCCTACCTAATAACATGTCAAATATGCTTTCACTAAGTACTACTAAGAATCTAGTGGCCACATATGTTCATCTAATCTGTAGTGAAAGTATAATCTCCCCACTGGAGCTTTGAACATGGACACTAAAATCATGAATAAATATGTTGGTAGGAGAAATATCCTACTCTAAATACATAAAATTTTGGAGTAGTGTGATATTTCACATGTTAATACTTGACCCATTATCAACCATAACACTCTGAATAAGATGATGATCAATGTAGGATTGTACAAAGAGTGCATATAAATTTTAATCATCAATGTAGGATTGTACAAAGAGTGTATATTAGTATGATACACATTGATGATATTATGTAAGTGGTGTGCATCCTCTATAGTAGTATGATATGATGTTCATGGTGTATGTGCTTGATACATGTAGTGAACACCTGAACTTCACCTACCTCATTTGATGTATGATTTGTAAATAGATTCATTAATATTTTATATGATTTAGCTTATATTTTTTAAACTTTTAGTGCCTATATAGGTGTGCCCACATTAATTATGTTGGCCTCCATTAAATCTTGTATCTTATGTTTTAAGGTGATGCATCAATTTTTTGTATGGCTTGGTGCCCTATGATATATACAAAATGCATTGAAATCATATCTTTTCGGAAGATGTCATGTCCTATCAACCTATTTTAATGGAGGGAGAGATATGACATTACATTTTATGAGCCATTATAAAACACATACTAGCAATTTTGGAAGGTTGGTGAAAAGTCTTTATGGAGGAGATGATAAAACTAGGCAAAGAAATGGTTTTAAATCTATGTTAACTCTGGCCTTTAGATCATTTTTGTTTTCAATGGCCCTTAATTTATATGGAGGTTTAATATAAATCTTAGTAGTCAAATCTGATCCACTTTTATATTTAAATTCTCCCATAGTGATAAGTTTAACTTATTTTTCTTTCATTGAATGGCATAAATCTGTGATGGTTAGAAACTTCTTAAACAATATATATTGATGTAATGCTAGTAGTAGGATCTATTTGAATATTTCTTGGACCTCTTTATCTACCATTAAAATAGTCAAATTTTCTAATATAGTCTTATATCTAAATATGTATTCTATAATAAGCTCATTAGATTTTAGATTTAGTTGTGTTACTTGAGCATACAAGATCTTATCACTAATGTTTATTTAGAAATGTGATAAAAACATATCTACCAATGGATTGAATGTGGTGATAGACTTATTTGGAAGATCATAGAATCAATATAAGGCATAATCCTTTAGACTTCATGGGAACAACTTAGTGAGAATCTAACCATTGGACACATAATCCAAACATTTTGTGTGGAAAGCTCAGATATGGTGCTCTAGGTCACCCTTACCATCATATAATGTAAGCTTAGGTGCCATGAATCTAGATGTCCAAGGAGTTGCTTCTATGTGACGTTCCAAAGGTGTATCTAAAAGAACATGAGAATATAAGGCATGTTATATCCTAGTAGCTCCCTGATCGATATGTGACACCTTAGCCTATAGAGCAGGAATCTCATGCATAAGGGATTATACATCTGGAGAGGAGGAACTAGCCATAATAGGTGTAAATACCACTAAAGGTTGTCAAGTTAAAATAGGTTTTTACACAATCTAAGTTGTAACCAAATTAGGTGTAACCATATTATTATTTGGGGGAATATAAGATTGACCATTATTTGATCTTTGAAGTCCTTCATGGATAATATTGATAAGGTCATCCTACATATTTGAATGTTTAGGAACAAAATCTTGTAGCTGTTTCTTATAAGTTTCATCAAATTGGTTGTTGAATTCTAACATTGTAGGTTGGGGAGTAGGAAAAAACTATTGTATATTTTGAACCTTTAAATACATTTAATCTACAAAATATTTCAAAAATTAAATACTAGAATAAATTTGAGATTTTATAACTAATATATGAGCAGAGTAAATAAAAGGATACAAAACCTAAGAGCATATAGGGTCATGATTTGAGTAGTATTCAAAGTAAGTCAGGTTTAGCTAATGTTTTAACCTTTTAAGACTCAATGTATGTAAATCTTATGTTGTTACAAAATTAAGTATAGTAAATTAGTGTAAAAATATGTAATAAATATAGCCACTGGTGTGTAATAGAGTTGACTAAATTGGATCTTTCTAAAAATAGAAATAAATAATGTAAATGAGAAATTAATTAGAAAATGGTTTAAATGGGAGATATAGAGGCTAAAAACTAAGATAGAGGCTGGTATGAGTGTCACAAACATAATCCAAGTTTCAAAACCCTTCCTATATAGTAACACCCTAATTAGATAGTAGTTCCATGTGGAACTAGTGTATTTATTTTTCTAGTAGTGTCTTCTATGTATAATTGTATTGATATTATCATTATACTTATGTCTAGGTCTATCAAGCCTGTTCCTACATTAATTAATTATATATTTCTACATATAACTTATTTTAGCTCATTTTATGAGCAAACCCTAATCTTCCATGTTGCTAGGTAATCTATTTCATACAAGTAGTAAAGTGTGCTTGTTAGTGGGGTAGGTTGTACATCCTCAACACCATGTTGTGATGAGAATTTCCTATATAAAAATACTCCAAAGTGGGATCAAGCTTGATGCAATTTTCTCAACCTATGTCATGGTGTAAGTGCAAATGAAGCTAGTATGATTGTTGACTTGATTGCTTTGAATGTGTTTGATATTATAAATTTGACTAATCTGAGATTAGGAATGTTGTAGCTAGTTGTATGTAGAAGTAGGGTAGAATAGGGATTAATTACCTTGATTTTCATAACTTATTCTGAGTTTGTATGTGTAATTTTCATATGATTTCCATCTAGTGGTTATAAGGCTAAAATTCATGTATATATACTATTTTGGTACTTGTGTGGTGTTAAAAGAGGTCTAGGCTGACCCTAGGTGGTCTTAAATATGAAAAGATATCCATTGTTGGAAAAATGAGGTAAAGGAAAATAACACCAAAAATTGGGACACTAGTGTCATGTGGCACTACTATACCTATTATGGCACTAGCATCCAGGTGGAAAAACCTAAGGAACAAAGGGATATGATGTTAAAATGAGGTCTTGGGACTACTTTAGGGATGTCTAACAATGTTTTTGGCCCACATGAAGGTTGGATAAGTGTGAAAATAGGCTTTAGGATAGGTCTAGGACTAATCTAGGGATGATTGGTCTCAAGTATCACTCTTAGCACTTAAGTGTCATTTTAGATGATTATATTTCCCCCCCCCCTCCCCTTTATTATAGAAATGTAACAAAGCAAAATTATTATGATAAAGGAAAAAGAATCTTACCTAGACTAACCTAATAGTTGAATCCCATGAATCTAGATCTAAGTATGAGAAACATTCTCCATTACTTTTTCTACAAATGAAATTTGCATAGATCAATCCTTTCTTAAGAGATATCCAAATCAAAGATAAATTTTGAGTAAAGAGATAAAATTGAGTAAAGAGATAAATCTATAAATAGAAAAGAGAGAGGAAAGGAAAAAATACACTTCACTAGGTACACAAACCAATACATAAATTTGGTGATAACCTATGTGTGTACATGTATATAATGATCAATTGGTGAAAACCTTGGACTGAGATGATGGCTTTCTTAGTCCCTATGAGTGGGTGTTTTAACAACTCAATCTAATTTTGACTCCATCATTGCCTACTCCTACTTGGTGCATCATGACCTGTGAATAGCTTGGATTAGAATGATGGTGTGTCCAACCCTTTCATGTAGGTGGTTAAAGAATTCAATTAGACTATAACTCCATCATTTCCTACCCATGTGTGTTATATTCATCTAAAACTAAACCTATGTGATGTTGATTATGCAGTCACTCAAGTATATTAGGTGGTTTTAGGTCACTCATGAATCACAACCACTATAGATGGAGAAAGGCATGAATCTAGTGTATAACCTAGAACATGGTGTCTAATATATGCAATGTAAATAATGACATGGATTTTATCATTCCATCTAATCAATTGGTGTATAAGTGAGTATATGAAAATAATGTGTTGTGACCATGCCCTATAATATGATTTTTAACCATAAGGTTTTTGGATTGAGATGTAATAATATGTATACTAATATTTTAACTATAAATGGTAATGGTCATGACATGCATGATGCCCCCAATTTGAGTAAACTAGTATGAATCTGAGCTAAACTGAGCCAAAATTGGTAAACTATAAATAAGCCTATGCAAACCTGTACTGTTCCTACTATAATTTTCTATCCAATCTAGAATTTTATGAAAATGAGGCTGCTAGACAATAGCATCATATGTTGGACAATATCACCATATGGCACTAGTGTCCAAATTTGGGCACTAATGTCTAACTATTATGATTTATGTGTAACTATAACTGATATCTATGTCACTATTTCCCACTATGTTTTCTTGAATCTAATTCTTGTGTGCTAAAAATTATACTTAAGTGAATTTTGATAGCTTGATCTATGTGACAAACCTGTATGAAATCCACCTTTTCTAATGTGAGTTATTGAACCTGTGTAAGAATTGTCCTTCAAATAAAAAAACCTCTAGAAAATGAGTTTTATTTATTGGAACCATTTTTCCATTTGATGGATTATATTACGGTTAGCATATGCAAAATAATACTTACATATTACTCTTGTAACATGAAAATTATGACATACAAGAAAGAGGATGTAGGATCTATATAGAAATAGGTCCTACCATAATTGTTAATGGCATGTTTTTATGTGTATGGTTTTCAAAACAAAATCCATGGTTTTTAGTGATGGTTTTTAGTGGTTTTATTTTATTAAATTATGAATAAATAAATAAATAAATGAATGGATAGTGGACATGTATTAAATGTGATACTGAGAATTAAAGAGAATATGAATGAAATTATACTAAAATATGAGTTGGTAATTTGAAAATGTGTTGGCATCAAAAGTAAAGAGTAAATAAGAATTATTATGCATTTGGAAATGATCCAACTCAAGTCCATTATGTGAGTAGGCTATGACCCAAAATAAACTTTTATAAATCTGTATAAATTAATTTTTTTTATACGTGAGTAGGATATTCTCTAAAATATACTTTTAAAAATTTATAGAGATTAAATTTATTTATAGATTCTTGGATAATGTGACATACCATACTTTGAGAAGCTAAAATAGGGATGTTCAATGAATGGAGTAGTCTAAGAATGTTAAACAAGGAAATAAGACTTGTTGATTAGTGCATCTATGATTCATTATGCATTGAGAAGGAAAACTAAGAATAGACCAATGCATTAAGTTGTTTAAGAAGGATAAATAAATTTAAAAAAATCTAATAACATCAAAATCATTAATTTTTTATAAAATGAAAAGGATTATGCCTTATAAATCCAATAAGGGCATGGAAATACAAATATCTAATTGGGCACCTTTTTAGGGAATAAGGAATGTTAGATGTTGTTCATATAGTCCCCATGCTCAGGGAGAAAGAAAGAGAGAAAGGGAAAACCAAAATGGATCACAGCAAAACATAGAATATTTAATCCATATATCACTCATGTGACTTTTGATGGCTTATGATAAAGCCAAAATATTAGAGTTCCCACATGAGTTTAAAAGATCATATTTTCAATTACATATATATTACACTATATTAAAGTGAGAATAATAAGTCTTGATTTTGTTTTTTCATTTCATTAGATTTACAATTATGAGGACATGTGATAATAAGAATTCCATTTTCATCTTGCTATCATTGATGTTGGTATTACCATAAGTTATTTATCTCCACTATACTATTGTAAAAAGTATACCATTTTGTGGTTAATGGTCTAACCAATTTATAGGTATTATACCCAAAGATATAGGTAGAATTTAGTTGGAACATAATAAATTGATGGATTTATGTTTAAGTTCTATGAACAATATTGTTTTATTTAATATTAGGCCATACTTTTGGAGGAAATTTATGCCAATATAAGCCACCTTGGCATATTATAAGTATTGGGAATGTTAGACATTCAAGAAATTATTATCAAGTATGTTACTAATTGAAACCTTGATGAGATATTGTGATAAATTAAATCATTATGATATTGAAAACATTAAAAAAATGATGTATCTTGTGTACCCATATTCATTTAATGTCAAATTTATTTATTTGGATATGTGTTACAACCTCTTCATGTAATTATTGTATAACATAACCTATTTAAATAATCACCTCTTTTATTCTCTTACGAATATGAAAATCATCTCTTCTTCTTGGCTATAACATTTTATAGGCATACTATTACAAAATTATAATTGAAAATATATGCACTCCTTACATTGTTAGATTATTATTTTCTATGATTATATTACATCTTGTACCTAGCCCTTTAGTACATCTAAATAAAATGAAATAGTATGATTTAATTCATTATTGTATGGATGTAATGTGTTGAATTAATGGCAGTGAATATTTACAAACAAATATAATGTTGTAGTGTTAGGTCTAAGACTTTAATTAATTTCATAATATGGTTTAAGGAAATAATAATAATGTTTAAATTCTTATATTCTCTAAGACTATGAATAGATCATGATAATATTCCAACCTATAGCAACTAGGTAGTTAACCAAAATTCATTTTATCTAACCCATAGAAATTGGGTTGATGAACCACAACATCTACTATTTTTATCCTTCACTAAATATGATAGATGGTTGATGTCCATAATTTAATTCATTCCATGATTTGACAATTATGGTATTTCTTTTAGTAAATTAAAATACAATTCAATGTTGGGGACACCTCATCATCATTCTTCCTTCATTAACCATGCCTTCAAAACTATTGAAATGATGGAATAAACTAATTCATATTTATGTTGATCATTATTAGTAGTTTCATCTTCTTATACTAATTATATTATCTTCACATTATTTTTCCAATTGTTGTTTTCTATGAATAAGCATAAATTATGGTTATAACCTCTAGTTTTTCTAGATCTAAATAAATCCATGCATTCTATATTTAAGAGAGAAGTTTCAAGATGAAATATATATGTTAGTTAATAAATAATAACCTATAACACATAATATCATAAAGTTTTATCTTGATAATCAAATTATTTCTTAAGAGTTGTTGTCATCTAACATCCCATAACTATTGATATAAGTGGGTTGTGTTTTGAGGTATAGGGGTGTGTTACACTCGGTATCAATGTGCAGTTGTAATATCAAGAGATTTGGGGTAAATCATCCTTCTTGTTTCATTATATTTCTATAACAATCCTAAATTATATATTTTTTATATCCCATTTATGGACAAATTCATCTATATAATATCTATGGATTTAAGGCACTTTGTGTTGAATGAGTAATTATGATATAAGTTCCACATCCTTCTTATGTGTCCTTTTTGTGCCTTGTGTATTTTGTGGTTAAAATCGTAAAAAGTTATGTAAACCAACACTACTTTCCTAAAATGTGTAGTGGAAAATTTTATTTATACAAATGATATTTATATATTATGCGACGAGATGCTTTGTTATATAATTTTTGTAGGTAATTGTGCTAAGGACCCTATTAATGTTGTACATTGAAACTATTATTTCTATTATTTTATATATAATTAATGTCATTGAGATATGGTTATTTTATTTTAAATTATGAATAATTTGGTTATGATCATCAATATATATTTTTACAAATAGCTTACTACATGTGTGATAAAAATGCAAATCATATTTTCCATTAGTTGGTCTCAATGCAATTTTGTGAGGCATGTGCTTCACCATAGCATATTTCTATAATTAGGCTAATTAGAGAAAAAAAAATTTACTATATTTTAAAACATATATATCATTCTTCCATAGGTTATCATGAAATGTTATTTTACAAATTTATGAGTGTGCACAAACACAGAGTAAAATTAAATAATCAAATAAGAAATGAATAGATATCATCTTTCTATATATTTAATAATAAAATAAAAAATAAGTTATTATTTTAGTAGGATTAATATGAATGGAATAATCCTATCCTTGGCTTACATAGATGAATATATATTTTTACACCACCTGAGAATATTATTTTCTAAAGATGCAATACAAGTAAAATTTCAAATGGTGAAAATTAATATGAAATCATTGTAGGAATTCAACCTCTATTAAGTACATCATGAATAAAAATTCTTAAAAACTTCAAGGAAATTTAAAGTAAAAATTTATTAATTTTATACATATCTTAACCTTTGTCCTTTGAAATGACAAACACAAGTGATAAGAAGCATAATTCTTCAATTTGCAATCATATTTTGGAAAGTTTCTCTCATATTTTCACCATAACTTATGAACCAAATTTTAAATGCTAAAATATCATTTTTATATTAATTTATAGTCATGTACACTTGGAAAATACCAATCATGGCTCAATTCATTAGTTTATGACCTTTTCACTATCGAAATGCTTGTGTTTTCCATCTCACTATGTGTAATTACTTATCATGTGGCATGGCCCTGATATAATAATGGTACAATTCACATGTAGCCTATATTATGCATAAAAACTCATTTTTATCCTTTATTGTTAATTAAAAACTTTCAATAACTTTATACCCTATCAAACACTAGCGTCAATATAGGGGAACTAGCATTGACACTAGTGTCCCAACTCTACCACCATTATATATACCTTTTGAATGACTAAATTTGCAAATATTTTGACATGTATGGGTCAACATATTTTTCTTGTTTAACCCTCCCATGATATCATTTAAAAATTTGTGTTATGTATATAAATAAAGTATTATTCATTATCAACCTAACAATCACCTCTCAAGCTAATACTACACAATCAAATATCATTTGTACAATTGAGAAAAATTACTCTATTCTTTCATATTTCAAAATAAATCATAGGATCAATAATCTTATAAGTATTAAGCATTCAAATAACAACCCATAAGAGATATTTTTCAAGTTACAAGCTATATTATTCCATGTACTCGCATATAACATATTACATAGTTATTCACACACAAGCCTACACATAGGGTAGACATATATTTGAGCCCCTCTTCAGAGTATTGGATATGTAGGTAGTGTAGATTAAAAATTATATTTACAAATGTATATTTGAGGTCACTTCAAATTCATGAGCCTAGTAACCCATTTTTTTAAAGGTGACAAAACATTATTAGAGGAGCTAGGGTTTTGAGTTATATACTATCTTTAGAAACTTGTGTGCATGATTTAAATAAAGAATAAACAAGTTTAAAATGGACCCTTACAAGACTAGGTGGAATTTATATAAAAGAGTAAATATTTTATATCAGACACAAGTGGTTTAAGAGGGACAAAAGCATAAAAACTAGTGTCCATAGGTCAACACTAGTTCTCATCATAACATAAATCATATTTATAGAATTTGATGATGGGATATAGATCTTAAGATAGTCCACTTATGCAGATACACTACTTATACTTGAATTCAAATAATTTACTTATCTACATACTATTTTCAATTTGTATTACTATTTTCAAATTACTATTTGGCATTGTATCTTTAGATTTATAACATATTCATAGATTCGGTATATTTAGAGTAATATAGTAGACCTAAATCACATAATTGACCTATTTTAGAGTAGTTTACTTTATGTTAACTTAGAATGATCTCTTAACCCTTGATACTTGTATCATATTTTAAGAAGGTATAAAAATTTGGTGAACCCAACCTTTGTGTCTCCAAAGCGAACCATAGCTTTCCCTATGCTTTTTCAGCTTTTTAGGGTCTTTTGTTTATTATTATTTTTTTATATTTAATTTAAAATATTCATATGTAACCTAGGAATAGTGATAGAATAGGTAGTGTACCTATTTATAATATTGAGGATACTCTTATCCCACTAAAAATGTATCAAATGAATGAATTATCGATTTATACTAATCATAAGAGTGTCAATGATGAGAATGGACAACAAACTAAAAATATTCATATAGATGATGAATCTAATCATGAAAATAATGAATAAAATGAGAATAGTGAACAAGTATACCAAGATAAATTTAAGGCTATTACAATGTTTTTAGAGATTATTGTTCATAATCCTAAAACAGTTTATAAGATTCTTTAAACTATACAAGAAACTAAAAAATCCAAAGGCATCTATGCACAACAATTTTCCATCCCCTCATGTACACCATTGATATATAGATCTAATGGGGGTACAAGATATGTTTTCCAACCATTTTTCCTTGAGGATAACATTCTTATTTCTACATATTCTATGGGGTTAATCAATGCTTCAACTAAAATACTAGTTTAAATTCCTATATCAACACAAGCAATGCTCACATCCCTTATGGTGACTTCTCAAAAAAAATTATTAACCCCAATGGGTCTATCATGCAATCTCTTCTAAAAATTATCAAAAATATAATTAAAAAAATGAATCAAAGTGTACTCATGATATTTATTCACAAGATGTATTTCATAATCATTGTTAACCCAAAATATCTTTGTACCCTTTAACAATCAATTTTATACCACCGGTTCACACTTTATGATGTCAAGGGTGATCCTAAAAAATTATTTTATATATAATTATAACATCCCTTGATTATTCTTCAAATGATAAAATTTTGACCAAATTATTTTTAGGAATCATAAAGGACTATTCTTTAAGATGGTTTTATGATCTACCAATCTAATTAGTAAAAGCATTCTTACCTCTAGTGTATTAGTTTCTAGTATAATTTTAAATTAACATCACCACATTGATGTCATATGCACAAATTTACAAAATCAAGCAACGAAGAAATAGGCCTATCAAAAAAATATGTTTTGAGGTACAAAAAAATGTTGTCCAAAATTAAAAATCGAATGGTGGATAAAGAGATTCAATATATTTTTAAGAAAATCTTACTTTCCCCACTACATTAGTATATTATCTTCAATAAGTTCAAATATTTTGATAGCTTATGTCCTATTGTATGATATCATGAAATGAAATGTATTATAATGAACAATATTAATTATGTATAAAACACACCAACTACATCTACTATCATTTTTAATATCAATTTGAGTAAATGTAAAACATTTAAAAGCTAAAAAATAAGAAATAACAACTATCAATATAGTGTTTTAAAAACAAAATCAGCTCATTTTATCCAATGCACCTAAGAGGTAATTTACACAATTACCTTAGTCTCCAATTTCACTTATTAAGAATCATGTGGAGTGTCATCTCGTATTTTCCCTTCCTCATTTATAGGTTGATGTGATCTAACCTCTACCAAAAAGATATGATTTCAATGATTGTTATAACTATCACTAATGCATTGAGAATTCTATAAATATATGTTACAATTTGAAAAAATATATACAATATCTCATTGATATATACTAGATAAAATTTGATGATAATTAAAAAGATTTGGGATCACAACCCAGTGATCATCAAAATAAGAAGATATCCAAAAACCATTATAGGATCAATCTATGGAAACTAAAAAAGTTCAAATGTCATATAATTCAGTCCACCTCCATCACATTATAGACACCCATTAGGTGGGATTATTAGAACACTTACATGCATAGTATATGGAATATCATTTCTATTTCCATACACAAATATGTTTCATGTGTATTGGAGTGTGATACATGCATACACTGGATACATGATACATGATTATAAAGATGTTTGGACATTTCCTCTATCCACATGACACACTATGTTGTTGTCATATACTTTTTGGAGAATGATTGACATAGGTTATATAATATTGTGATTACTATAAATTATAATGTTGATATTATACAATAACTCTTATACATGTTTATACTCATGCTTACATCTTACACAGTGTTATTGATATGCTATGATATAAAACATTTTGCTAACACATATATGCAAGGATTAGTATGATGTGATTATTTTGGTTGCTTATATTTCACTTATTCATCTTATAAAATGGATTACTTGAGTTTAATTATTTTTTCCTAACTTTTATTTATTTTTAAATATTTGAACATGTTCCTTATTTATTGGCCATAGTGACACTGGGCATTGATTCTTTTAGTGTGTGAATATTTGAATATATCCTCCAATTGAGTATGAAGAATTTGAACATGCCCCTTGTTTATAGTCTCCTTAGACCCCGTTTGTGTGATATTGAGTGCTATTTTATTTTTGATTTATTTTTGGTTGATCTTCTATTTATTACTTTTGTACATTGTCATGATCCATATCATGCATATTAGGACTTCTTTTGATTACATACTACGATCTTCATTGCTATATATACTTAGACATGATACCACTATATGGTTGGTTACTACATGATATATATATATATATATATATATATATATATATATATATATATTTATATTACAAGGTCATATTATCATTTTAACTTGACTGTCATAGTTCATTTCCTCCACCACAAAATTAGGGGAATAATGATGAGGGAATGTCATATGATTCCACACACATAAGTTGACATAATTTGAATAATTGTCTGAATTTGACATAGTTTACATGATTTAGATATATACTTGTGATAGAATCTTATGAATTTACCATCAATTTTCACACATTTTAGACAATGTTTTTTAGATTTGTGACATATATTATACACATTTATATAGTAGAGGTTATATTTTGGTATATATTTCATATTGAGATGTATTTGAGGTGAATATGCCATGTTAATTTTCCAAATCATATAGACATATTTAGATTTATATACACATTTATGCACCAACCTTACAAATAAGCACCAATTCAATTTTATTTATCTACAAAAATTGGTTCCTTTGAGTAGTGTAGTCAATATTTGATGCCCTTGATAACTTTATCACTACTTTCATTTTCTAGGTTGATATGGTCATACCATTTGACCTAGGTGATATTGGCTATATTGTATATATAATTGAGTTATGTGATTGATATTTAGTGTTATCTATGGTCTTGTAAAAACTCACCCTTGCATTATATTAGGTGCATGTTCACCTCCCAATTCCCTCTTCACATATCTAAAGTTTAGATATGAACCTCTCTCCAATGCTTCAATAATGCAAAGTATCAAGGGGAAACACGGTTTTATTGACACATATGCCTTCATTGATCTCTTTAATCTCAAGAATTTAAATTATTTATTTTTATATTATATGAAATAATTATATCTATAACATGATCTTGGTTTTAGGTTGTGAACAAGAAAAAATTTTAAGCGAGGATCACACAAAGTAAAGGTGTTTTGTACACAACAAGGTATGCATTTATTTTCCTTTAACATAGTAATTTCATCCTTATGCATTACTAAATTAAATGGTACAAATGGGGGTATGGTAAACGTATATGTTAAAATCTAATTTTTATATGACAATATAGTCTTTTATGTTGGTGTAGACATTTGTCCCATTAGGTTTTATCTATATGGTCTAGTCAATCTTGTTTATGTTTTGATAAAGATCCTTAAGGGGGAAAAAATAACACATGCATGAGTATGTTTGGACTTGTCTATTTTACACCTATATAAAGAAACTTCATTTATACCTTTTATCTAATTCTTATTAATGCAACTTTCTTTTGGAGAGACAAGCTTCTTCCTCTTTTGAGTTGTTTTCATTTTTAGGGTTCACTATTCCATTCATGTTTTCTTCATGTGTTTGATCCTATCTAGTAGATCTAATTATGTCCCATTACAACATGGTATTAGAGTTTTGATTGTATCCAAACACCATTGTTCCTATTTTAAACCTTTTAATCAACTTATTTAGGTGTTTTTCATGATTTTAGTTATTCAAGGGTTTGGTGGGATTTCTCAAAACTCAATGCATATCTATATATTTTGGGTAATCTAAAAAAATGGATAATTCCATTGGATTAATAAGGCATAAAAACCCCAAGATTTCTTGTAAACATGACCTAGTTTTGTTATAATCAATTTATCACCATTTTTGGAAGTTTTGAAGGCATTTTTCCAAAAATTGTAGATTTCATACCATTTGGTACTCTAATATGGAAAAAAATTCTAGGTTTGTATGGGTTTTTCAAAATACAAAGTGTGTATTTTCCATATTTTCATAAGGACATAAAAATTTCCCAAGATATAGGTTTTATTTGTAGGCATTTTCACCATTTCTCTAGTTTTTATTAATTTTATAAAAATTCTAGAATTAGAAAAAAAATAGCCTCTTTGGGCCCTCATCCACATAGCAAAGGAATGCCTAAATCATGTGCACATTTTTGTGCTTCCACAGTCCTAGATATCCACCAACCTAACCTCAACTGATGTGAATGTGTGGCCATCCATATTTGTACATTCATACCCCACACCTCTGTGAGGCCTAAGGCCCATCAACCCGACTGCCTCATCCAAAGTAACTCAAACTCTATGCACTACACATATGTGAGGCCCAAGGTAAACTAGATAGTCCACCTTAGATGTGGTGATGCATGAACTCTACACATTGTACCATTATGAGGCCTATCAACCTGATCACCACTGATGTGATGTTGTGTAAACTCCACATATTATGCCTTAGAAAGGCCCAAGGCCTGACCTCCTATCTATCAATCTTAAAGTGAAGTGGTAATTTGGAGTACCATAATTTGATGGCATGGCTGTAACTTCACATGTTTAAAGGTCTATAGGCCCACCTTC
Source organism: Torreya grandis (assembly GCA_037957365.1). NCBI lineage: Eukaryota > Viridiplantae > Streptophyta > Pinopsida > Cupressales > Taxaceae > Torreya > Torreya grandis. The sequence goes on from JARHVA010005844.1 coordinate 292,775, forward strand.
TTGCCACCAATAGATGTAGTTCTAGTGCCAGACATAGAAATGACTACTAGTGAAAACCTCCTACATGCAACATGTGCATGATCTCCCTCATCATATCCCTTATCCCCTAGTCATATGGTGTGGTCACATGAAAGAGGATTAAATTTTTATTCCTACTATTGAGGGATTAACTCTAGTACCCAATTCCATGTTTTGAACACTCAAGATTTTTTAAAATTTTACAAAGTGGAGGATCACCTTGCCATATTGAGCTTCAATTGATCATAACTTTCTTCCCATTCATTGTTTTTAGGTGTCAATTTTTTTTAAGTGTGTGTGTTTTTTTAATTTCTTCACCTTGCTTATATTTGCATGCCTTGTTAATTTAAAGCTATATAGATTTATGGGGTGTTACATTATAAGTCTATAACACACACAATTCAATAATTTATTCATTTATGCACCATAAATCTAAGTTTAATTCCACTTGTTACACCATTAAACTATCATGAGTGGAAAGTCAAAGTGAAAATCCTATTAAAGACCAAAGTATTACACCAAATCATGATGGGTACAAAAATAGAACTAACACATGATGTAGTGATTGTGAAGTGGTAAAATTGAAGTGATAAAGCCTACAGTCTATTTTTTTTGTCTATGTCTTCTAATAAGCTTTTTCATATCAAATTTACAACAAACCCAAATCAAGTGTGGACCTTATTAGATAAACTCTTTGGAAAGCATGATGAAATAAGGGGTCATGAGTTAGAGAATGATCACATCAGTTTTAGCCTAATAAAATTTCATATGAAACAAAACTTCTTAACCAAGTTTAAATCACTTAGGTTATAATTGAAACTATACAACATTGAAAATAAAGATGATCAATTGATTATTTCAATCCTTGTCAAATTGGGATCTGACTATTCTATATGTTTTCTACCTTCCACACTACCAATCATGCCCTTGAAACTATATGGATAATTCCATCTTTAGATGAATTTACTATTGACTTAACTCAATATCAAGACAAACTCATTCAAATGGTAAACTAAAGTCCTCCAAATCTTGTGCCTTATTTTTTAGTCATGACAAACAAAAGCCTCTAATAGAAAGGATAAGAAATAGAAAAAGAAAGACCCAAATCAAAGAAAGAGTTATAAATCTAAAGATAATCCAAAATAATCAAAAGATTCTTCCTCTTTAAATGGGAAATCCTAAAAAGAGTGATACACATGTGGATATTATGATAAATATGGGCATGATGAGTCCAAATGCATGAAGAAATAGATTGACTAACTAAAAAAAACACTCAAGAAGGCCCAAGATAGTAAGAAGGGAAAAGATAGGGGCAAAACACTTATTTTAGATACATCCTAACCTTCAACAAGGTTTATTGATTTAGGTGCCTTATATCACATGGTTTCATCACATGGCATGTTTGAATCTATAGAGCCTTGTTTTATGTCTTATATTCTATTGGGTGATGATACCTCTACAAAAGTTAGTGAAATTATATATGTTAAAGTGAATTATGGGATGGTTCATGAGGTTATATGTGTTCCCTCTTTATATACCAATATCCTATCTATTTAGCAAATCATTCACATTAGTTTAGGTAGGAGAGTTGAGTTCACACCAATTTATATGGTTCTTAAGGAAGTTAATAGTGACTCCATTATTGAATTTGGAAAAATAGATCATGAATCTAGGTTGTATACTTTCTCACATTTTTCTCTTGATCAACCCTCTACTACACTACTCACTCATTCAGATGAGGTGAGTAAACTATAACATGATCAATTTGGCCATTTCAAATATTACTACCTAGATAAACTTAGTTGTCAAAATATGTTTTAGGGTTTTCACGAGTCAAGTTTTTTGATGGAGTTTTCTATGGTTAGATTATTTGTAAGCATCTAAGGGAGAATTATTATAAGGATAAATCACATAGATCCAAATAGATATTAGAGATTGTTCATAGTGACATTGATGGCCCATTTTTAAAACATTCATTCAATAGGACAAAGTACATGCTTACTTTCATCAGTGACTATTCTAGGTACACTTGGGTATATTTTATTAATTAGAAATAATAGATCTTTGACCATTTTTAGGACTTCAAAATGCTTGTAGAGAAATATTTTTCTAAATCAATCAAAATTTTGTGCACCAAAAATGGTGTTGAGTATGTAAGTAATTATTTTGAGAAATTTTTTACAATGTAGGGGATTGAATTACAACGTATAGTTCCATATAGTCCTCAATAGAATGGTGTTACAGAGTAAAATAATATGTCCTTGAAAGAAATGGCTAATTGTATGCTACACTCCAAGTCTCTTACACCTTAGTATTGGGTCAAGGCCATCAACTATGCTTGTTATATCCATAACCAAGTTATTCAATAAAAATTGAAGGAAGTCACTCATTTTTTATATTATAGTGGTTGAAACACATAATTGAGAACTTTTGAGTGTTTGGTTCTCATGTGATAGCTTGCATTTTGAAGAAGAGACAGAAGGCATTAGAACCTCTAAGTTAGTCTTGCATCTTAGTTGGATATCCTGAGGATGTTAAGGTATTGAATTTATCATTTATAGAAATGTTCATTTTATATAGTATCTTTTAGAATCCATACTTGACACTTCTCATCCTTACTTAGACACACTTAAATTTGATGATAGTTTTGATGATTTAGATTTTCCTAATCCACTTCTTAATGATCTAGATTCTACTTCTAGTTCTGAAAATGAGAGTATTGATGAGGATTTCCCTCCTCCTTATCCAAAATTATATTTATATGATGAGGAATCTCCTCCTAACTCTCTAATAAGTACTCCTCTTTGGGCAAAATATACACTATAAAGTGTTGTCCAATGGGTTGGAGATCCATTAGACAATAAGTAAACTTATTCATAATTACAAGATACCTCACATGTTTTCAATACATTTTCTTCCAATCCAAATTTTTTTTTAAGGCATAAATAATTCTCAAGTGGTATAATTCTATGTAAGATAAGTATAGTTCCTTGCAGAAGAACAATGCTTGGGATTTAGTTCCACTTCCCAAGGGAAGAAAACTTGTTTAATGTAGGTGGATATAGTAGACCAAGTTTGTAATATATGGGTTCATAGACAAGTTCAAAGCATGTTTAGTAACATATGGTTTTTATTATGTTTTTGGAATTGACTACACTAACATGTATACTTTAGTCACAAAAATGAACTCAATCTAACTCACTCTCAACATTGCAACAACACATGACAGGGATGTTCTTCAGATGGATATGAAGAGTGCCTTTCTTCATACTGACCTCAAAGAGGAAATATACATGGATCAACTACAAGTATTTATATAATATTATTCCTTAGTTTATAAACAATATAAATATTAGTATGGCCTTAAATAAGCTCCTCAAACTTGGTATGCCAAAATGAACTCCTTTCCTATTTTGGCTGGGTTCCCCAGATTCCATTCTAATATGAATGTATACACCATGATTCACTATTTATTATGGTTATATATGCATATGACCTATTTGTCATAGGTATTTTTAATCCACTATCACAATAATTAAAACTATTTTATCTGACATATTATCAATGACTGACTTGGGCTTATTACACTACTTCCTCAAGATTAAAATTAATCGGTGTGACTCTGGGATCACTATTACACAACTCAAGTATGATCTTGATTTACTTACAAAATTTAGCATGGATAACTATAATCCAACTACAACTTTTTTTCTATCTAGTATGAATCTTGAAATTGATTGCCTATCTCCCTTAGTTTATTCTAACTTGTATCGACAACTTATCGATAGTCTCATCTACTTTACACACACTAGACTTGATATTTCATATGTAGTGGGCATGGTCCCTAGATTCATATAGGAAACACATGAGTTAAACTATAAAATATCTAAGTAGATCTTCCACTACATTAAGGGTACTCATAGTTTTAGGATTCACTATAGAGTGTACACTAACATTGACTTGATTGGGTATACATAATCAGATTAGGCTAATAACATTTAGAATCTCAAGTCTAATTTTGGATATAGTTTTAACCTCAGTTCAAGTCTAATTAGTTGGTCAAGAAAGTATTATAATGCTATTAATTTATCTTCTATAGAGACAAAATATAAAGAAGTTATTAATTTTTCCACTAAGTTTATTTGGTTTTAAGGGATTCTCACTAAGTTTGGTATCTCATTTTGATGACCAATAATCATCTTATGCAACAACCAAAGTATAATCTAGATTTGTAATAATCTATTCCTTAATCAATAAACTAAGAATATCAAGATTCACATACATTTTATTTTGGATCTCATCCATGAATAGGTCATTGATCTCCTCTACATCTAGATAATAGAGTAAACTGTTGATATATTCACCAAACCTTTCACTAAGAGAAATTATCTTCATTTACAGGCTCTTCTTTGGGTTCAATAAACTCTATATTATTCTTCTTATGTTGGATCATCTCTTTTAACTTGGTTACCTCATCAAGAATTTGTATTGGTACCCAAATATTCTACCCACCTAAGCTATGCTTAAGGGGGGTATTAGTGTAGACTTTTGTCTCACTAGATTTTGTCTATACGGTCTAATCAAGATTGCTTAGGTTTACTAAATGTCCTTAAGGGGGAGATAATACCACATTTATGAGGATATTAGGACTTGTCTATTTTCCACCTATATAAATACCTTATTGTGTATTTTATGGCTAATGCTTATTAATGCAACTTTCTTTTGGAGAGACAAGATTCTCCCTCTTTTGAGTTGTTTTCATTTTTAGGTTTCACTAATCCATATGGGTTTTATCCATGAATTATTTCCTATCCAATAGATCCAATTGTGTCCAACTCTAATGTTATACACTTAAAAAATACCAATTATGGATCAACCCTTTAGTTTATAACCTTTCCGATGATAAAAGACTCACTTTCTTCATCTCACTATGCCAAATTTCTTGTATTATGACCCAAACATAATATTATGATGATACAGATCACATGTATCCTTTAGTATACATAAAACCTGATTTATATGATTTATTATCAGTTATAAACCTTCAAAACAATTATACTCCATCAGACACTAGCATCTAGATAGGGACACCAGTGTCGATGCTAATGTCCCAACTTTGGGACTAGTGTTTGTACCCTATTAGTACTATTTAAGACTCCCATGAGATCATTTTAAACTATGTGGTATAAATAAAAATAAAAAAATATTCATTATAAACCTAGTAAACATATATTAAGCTCACATTACACAACTAAACATCATTTGCACAACTAGGCAAAAAATTTCTTATTATTTCTTATTTCCAAATTCATCACAGAATCAATCATATTATAGGTATGAAGTATTTAATGAATATCCTATAAATTATATTTTTAATTTTACAATATTGATCATATCATGCACTTGCATATATCATATTTAAAAATTATTCACACATAACAGAGAGCTACATATGTCTAAGGCCCTCTTCTGAGTATTTTATAAACATTATATATATATATATATATATATATATATATATGTATATATATATATATATAATCTGTGTGTGTAGTGCTCATTAATAGAGTCATAATTAAGGTTAGTTCAACTTCATTATCCCACTAACCTATTTTTTTCAAGGTGACAAGACCTAATTGTAGGAGACAGGGTTTTGAGTCATATATTGGGTTTATCAACTTGTGCATGTGATCATGATAATAAATAATAAAGGGAACAATGAACCTTGACATGTGGTAATGGAAATTATATAAAAGAGTACATATTCTACACCATAAAAAACTAGTATAATAGGGATATAAGCATTGATGTTATTATGCATAGGTTGATTATATTGTCTATCTTGACATAAAGCATTTTCATATAATTTGATGATGGGATCTAGATCTTCATACAATCCACTTTTGCACCTACACTACTCAAATCTATATACACATCATTGCATAAGATAACTATTATTTATACTTATTACTGATAATTTGAAGTTATTATTTAGCATTTAATAATTGTAGATTTATCATATTATCATATTTAGTATAAATATCCAAATAGAATAAACCTAAATAGTATAATTAACATGTTTTAGAGTAGTTTACTTCATGTTGACTTAGACTACTCTCTTAATCCTTGATCCCCATATCATATCCAAAAGTGTTAACCATAAATGTAATTCATTTAGGTATAAATGATAATACTAACCTCCCATTCATGTGATATCATCAAAACATGCATTACCCTCATCAACCCTTGAGCCCAAGTAGGATCCTCAATGACCCAAAAAAATGTAGGGATACCTAATGATCCAGACAAATATTCAAGATAAATGGATGTAGACATAATCAATATATTTTGGGTAAAATATTCATAAGCACAAATCTAAAAGGAAGTATAGAAATGAATTTACACACTTAACTCATTCTTTCCAAACATTTTTGGATTAGCATATCACATAATTTGACATAATATTTCACATATTTTAAACACAACATATCTAGAATAATTATTTAGCATTCAATAATGGATTTATATGAGGGTGAGTGGGATAATATATTATAGACTTTCATGGTAGGAAAAGTGTCTCTTTTATGCCATACAACCCCAGCCTTTCCAAAACTACCTAGGTAAAGGGCCTTCTAAAGAGTCCCCATGGCACACAAACCAAGGCTAGCCACTTTAGCCACCTAAATATTATTATTAGGATTTTTTAAAATATCTTAAAAATTAATTTCTAATTCCATATGGTCTCCAATGTCTTCGTAATGGATCCAAATTCCCACATGGCTAGGTAGGTAATACATATATTTAATTAAGATAATAGGTGACCCACCAACATATGGTTTATAATTCATAAAAACATGTCACAAGGTGATAAGTGATCTAAAATACACATGACATAATTAAGAGTAATAATATAATTTTTAAAATGTGGTTCAACATCACACCTAAGATATGAATAGGTCATTGGGTTCATGGTCAATTTCTAAGACCCCATTTTGATATCACATCATATTATATGTTTTGATGTATTTTTTTTTACTCATTGGGAATATATTAGATAATATGGGAAGCATGAAATGCCTATAATGTATATTTGGTTTATCATTATGGACATTGACCAGTTATCTTAGTAGTTTTCATTTGTATGCATATAGTTACTTAGCATGTTGTGATGACTAGATATATTTTGGTATTTGGTTATTGATATTGTATAGCATGGTGACATGTTTAATTATTTTATATCTATTTTTATTTGAACTAAACAAAATATGTGATTTAGTCTTATGAAATTTCTTATGATGACACCATTGTGTGTGTGCACGTGTGTTTACTGTTGTTTCTTGATATCAATTATTTTTCCATTGACATACTTGATTTTTACAATGACTATGCAAGCTATAAGGGGGAAAAGGTGTGACTATGAGAGAATAAAAATTACATCAAAAAATAATATACACACATAAAGCCCTTTTAAATACTTAACCTTTTTCCCCTATATTATTATATTTTTTTAATTGTATAATTTTGTACTCTTATATATTTCATTTTTATTACTTTTAAAATTGTGATGTTTTGGATTAAACTAATTTATAAACTAATCAGCCTAAACTAAAATTAAAATTAAATGAGGTTAACTCACCTAGATGTGGAATTGGTTTTAGCGACAAATCCATCCCTTATGTATAATCCCTAAATTTTCCTTACAACTAGTTTTGGCATTGTGTGTCTGACAAGAAAACCTTGTCTCACATGTCTTTTTCAACCCATACCTATACCCCCTGGGTAGGTGTGGTTTTCACGACTTTTGACCACTTTTTGGACATAAAATTAATTCATCTTTGGCCTATATTTTCTTTCCACAATAAAACTTTTATTTTTGTATAAAATGAAGTGTAGATCATATTTGTGTACAAGAAACACCCATGTGGGTGTGTAAGAATATTTATGGGTTTTGTAATACGTTTGAAAAAAAATTATGGAGGATGGTTGCATTCTTGGTATGAGGATGGACACATGTCACCCTCCAATTTTTATTTGATTTTGGTTGTCTTCTATTTTTAAATATCTTATTTTGGCCTTTTTGTGGCTATGCAATTGAGTTTTTACAGAAAGCTTGTGCATGGGGGAAGCTTTTGGGAAAGAGATTACAATTGAAGATTTTATATTTGATGTAGGCTTCTTTTATTTCTTAATTTTAGTGAATCTTTCCTCTAATTTTACTTTAAAATGGAATCTATTATAAATGATAATGAGTTCCTATATGTTGCATCATAAATATTTTCATTATAAAATTTGAGGTTTTCTTTTTGAGCTTTTTACTATTATTGCCATGAATTTATTCCTGTTTATTGTCCTCTTATTTACTTTTTAATTTTATAAGGTTATGGGAATGTGATCACACATATTCCACAATTTTGGGGTTGTCACAAGTTCATGTAATTAAGTAAATATGGAATAGATCACTTACTCTTGGATTGTTGGACAAGCCCTATCTTTACTAAAATATGTGGCTTTGGTTATGAGAAGTGGAACCTTTTTAACAAGGCTGAAAATCCATTATCATTATACAAATATGGGATGTCTAAGGATGATAGTGGGAGGCCTAAGAAAGTATGTTTTCTTTGGGAGGTATAAGGAGGCATTTGAGAGGTCTTGGATGAATTCATTTCTTAAAATAAATCATTAATTTGTCTTGTGAAACCCATTTTATGTATTAATGAACCATTTTAATGAAAAAATAAAGTTCCCTCTAATATTACCCTTAAAGAAGTCTTAGTGACTTCCTAGTATATTATGTTCTCATTTGTGAATGCATTGTTATTTTATTTTCTTACTTATTTGCACCCATAACCTTTGTTCTTTCAAGATCCTTACAATTGTGCATATGTGTTGAGGCATGCCTCTTTACCTTGGGATTATTAGAGGATATACATGGACCTCACTCATTGAGCTTGTATGTATTGATGTATATATGATGGGAGTTTAAATGCCTTCCTTTGGTCTAATTTGGAGGATTTTTGAAGGGTTTTGGGAGTTTGTCTACTTGTGGGTAGGCCTCATTCTTTTGGATCTTGGAGCTTGAATTTATGGCATATTGGTTTCTTTAATTCATTCTTATTTAGATTATTAAGACTCTCATGTTGTTTTAATGGTTCTTATCTATTGTGACTCATTTTTAGATGATGAGATTGTTGATAAAGTTTTTAAAGGTTTGTAGCCTTGAATATCACTTTTATAGATTCTTATAATCAGTTGTATGTGAGAACATTTTCATAAGTTCATGTTGACTTAAAATAATTCCTTGAAATGGGATTGTTTTATGTATATTGTGAATGCAAAAATTAAATTTTGTAAGAATGATTTTATCTCTATTGTTATCTTCTCAATTTACCTTCACTATGCATAAGTAACTTGTTTTAGGTTATGAATGAATGATGTTAGAAGATAATAACTTATATTTTCCCTCAATATTAAGTTGTTTCTTAAATTTTTTGAAAGGTAAATGATTGTGAATGGGATGCACACACAAATTTATTGATATTTTTATTTGAAATAAAATTTATTCTTTCTTTGGGATATTATAAAAATGACTTTTTATAGAACTATATGATCTCTCTTCCATTTACACTTAGGTTTTGAAAGAGTCTTTTTAATTTTAATACTACATTGAAATGAGAATGTATTCCTCTACATTCCTCTCTCTCTTTGATCTTAATTTTAAGAAATGGAATTGAAAGTTAAAATCAATTACTTGTTCAAAATTGTGCATTACAAAGGAAAATATGATAGTCATTCATTTAAAGTTTATACAAAGTAAACAAAAATACAAAATGTAAACCTCTTTATCTCCTAATATTATGGTTTTTATTGAAAATTTTGTATTGGTAGTGAAATTTATTTATTTTAAATTTTTATCTTACAAACCTCAATATGAAAGATATTAAAACCTAAATATACATTCAAAATATGCTCATGGAAATATATATTTTTCTGAGTTCATAGACACACACACACACATATTCAAAATAAAAAAATTGGTATCTTTTGTTCTAATTTTAAAAATAGATACAACCATAAAGGTCATATAATGGTAAATTAGAGATGAGCATGAACCTAAAATGGGGAGAAAACATACAAAAAATACAAAGGGGTAAAAGTACATAGGGAAGCCAAAATGACTCAATATATGATTCACCAAAAGTGGTGTATACTAAGATACACACAAGATAAACTTTATAATAAAGAGATGAAATATACTACCATATTAGTTAAGGGATATCTCCCTCACTTAGGGAGATCTATCCTCATTCTAAACATGAATGTGAACCTTCCTTACCCATAGATTACAAGCCCCCTTGGGCAACTCATCCACTCTAGAGTTATGTTCCCTAAAATGTAAATGAAAGATATGAGGTGAAATTGTGAAGCCAAGTCCAAAGATCTATTGTTGAGCTGAGATATAATGGTGTGTGTGCACCGAGACAAACCATTCATCCAATCAAAATATAACTTGGAGTCAAAGTATATGGATAAAATAGTAATATTAAAGTCCATAACAATGGTGAGTATGAAAATAATAGATCGTAACTCTGCAAATTTATTTGATTGAAGTTTTGTACCAAGTTGAAAAGTGATTACATAATTATATAAAAAATAATTCCCCCAACTTTGCTAAGAACAAAATTACCTCATGATGCTCCATCACAGAAACAATGAGGTATTAAGGTATCCACTTGTAGTAGCAGTATGAGATGAGGTTTGTATTTGGGGACCATGAGAAAATTCAACATTGAATACTTAAATTTATATAACATCAAAATGGGTGAAGTCTAAGTGTTGTTAAAAAGAGCCTAATTACATGTAATTCATATACTTTAGGGTAGGTATAGATGTAGTGTTTTTAAAGTATCATGGAGGCCCCTGTATGCATGCTATTTATTCCATGCCTCAATCAAATTATCTCCCTCCCATGTGGGACTGCATATAGGAGAAGTGGTTTCATCCCAAACACACCAAGAGAAAATATATAAAATGAAAATATGATCCATAGATTCCATGCTACCACAATAAAGAGGCTAGAAGCTTAGGCTGTGCCATCCAATATGCATCAAGTTGTCACACATCAATAACCAATTATGTAATACAAGCTAAATAAGGATATTTGTCATTGTGATATCACAAAACATCAAAAACATTTCCACCGCCATGGGTCCTATTGAACATGAAAAGTATGCCAAAGAGTAAGGTATCCTAATTTTATGGTATATGAGACACCATTTTAATTAGGGGTCCATTGTAACTAGTTTATAAAATTTAAAAGGAAAATAGTACTAGAATTTAATATATCATAGTAAATCTCCTAGAGTGGAGCATCCTATACACTTAAACCAATTTCCATAGTGGATTTATACCCATAGAGCCACCTGCTCAACAAGGAAGAATCATAGGCATCCATAAGTGTATAGATGTTTTTTGATGCAAATATAATAGAAAAGAGTTTAGGAAGTGAAGCTCATGCTTAATTCCAATGATAGCATCCCTCCCAATGGTAGACCCATCCCTAGGGTCCCAAGCTATAGAGGATGCAGCAAGATTGAAATGTATAACAATGGTTTTCCAAAAGAGAGAGGCTCATGTATGTCATTTGGGGCTCACTTGAATCCATTCCACAGTGGAGAGGGGTTGAATATACTTCCTATGCAAAATTTCCTACCATAGGAATTATTTTTTGATTAAGTTATAAGTCCTTTTAGTAGATATATCCTTTGAAAATAATGTTAGATTCTTTATTCCCCATCCACTAGTTGACTTAGATTGGGTTAAGATGTTCCATTTGATTAGGGGAATGCTTTTGTGTTCCTTTTTGCTAGTTCAAAGAAAATTTGGGCATAATTGCCTGATGATTTTTATGATTAGATGAGGAAGATAGGAAAGGGACATCTAATAAACTAGAATGGACTCAAGTGTACTCTTAATTAGGGTCAATCTGCCAGCCAATGAAATATATCAATTTCACTAAAGAAAAATGTGCCTTTTCAACTTATCAATGAGCAATAGCCAATATTTAAAATGGTATTCATTTGTCTTGAGAAAGAATCCTAAGTATTTAATGAACACATCATCATCATGGATGGGGAAAGGAAGCATCACATGAATGAGGATCTAGGTAGCTAAGGCAAGATGGAAGAAGTAAAAATTAGATTTTTATAAATTGATCACCATCCCAGTAGTAGAGATGAAGAGTTTGAGGATACGTTCCAAGCACTTTTCTTCCATAAGGGCACCATTTCCAAGCATGAGAGTGTCATCCATGAACAAAATGTGAATGAGGAAAGTATTTTTAGTAATTTTTACACCCATGAGTTTCCCCATTGATCCTTCATGGGATATGTATCTAATCAAAGCCTCAATAATAACACAACAAATTAGTGGGGAGAGGGGGCAACTTTGATGAAGCCCACGGGTAGGGGGAAAATGTTGTAGAGCCATTAATTATAATTATGTAAGAGGTGGATTGATAATAGTCCTCAATCCAATTTATGAAAAGTGTAGTAAACCCAACCTGAGTGAGAATAAGCTGAAGGTAGATCCAATTTGAGTGGGCAAAGGCTTTGGATAGGTCAATTTATAGAAAAAATGCAAAATGTTCTTTGGTTTTGATAGTGTGTAATGCCTCTTGTATAGTGATAATGGCATCATCAATGAGCTGGTTGTTTAGAAAGCCAAAATATTTAGGAGAGATATGTGTAGATAAGATTAGTTTTAGGTGAGTATCAATGATATTATAGATAATTTTTTAGATATAATATCACAAGAGATGGGTAAAAATGTCCAAAGTTTGATAAGTTGTCATCCTTTGGAATATTGGCTTTGAAAGTGAAATAAAAGGGTGCATGTATTTTACCAGAGATATGGCATCCCTCCATTACCATAAGTATGTCATTTATAAAGTGATCTTAAAAACCAAAGAAGAACTTAATTCTCCACCCATCAAGACTGAGAGCTTTCCCCTGTTAAAAGGTGTGAAGGGTTTTATGCAATTCCATGATAGTAATCAATTGGAGATGAACCTAGTTTTATTGCTCACTAAACCAAGGATCAAAGAAGGTAGCCACCACCATGATGTACTTGATATTTTCCCAAGGAGATTCTAAAAAGATAGATATAGTAAGATACATTGGCCTTATAATAGAGGTAAAATCAGTACATTCCACTCCATGTTGATATCTAATGTTTTAGATAGTTTTGTTTGCCTACTTGGCCATTGCATGTTGATGGAAAAAATTGTGTTGTCATCTCCTTCAGCTAGCTAGTTGACCATGTTCTTCATGCACCAATTTTATTCCTTCCATGTAAGGAGTCTGGTCTTTTATTTTTCCAAGTCATCAAGCTCTAATAAAGTATCAGTGTTGAAAGCATTGATATGGAAAGTGTCAAGTTGGGATTTTATTTTTTGTTCCACCTCAATGATCTCTATATCACTATAAATAATTTTTTGTTTGGCCCAGACCTTGGTGACTTCCTTTACTTTAATGATATTCCTTTGTAGGTAGACCATAGTTGATTCGCCCTCAACAATATAGTATTTTATCTAAGACTTCTTAATTAGATACGTGAAGTCCTCATAAACCAACTAGTGGGGGTTGAATTTGAAAGGTGTGGGTGGTTGCTTGGGATCCAACATCAGTTCTAGCTATATGGGATTGTGTTCATAAGTGTGTAGCTTCAAAGTAATGGATATAAACACATTGATAATAAGAATAAGATCTTATTTTAGTAAGAAATGATCTATCCTCTTCAATATACCATGTCTTGCACTTATGTGATTTTATTAGGTAGGCTCAAGATGAATGGGAGTAACATCCACCAGCTTATGATGATTTATGTAATTCAAGAAAAAGTCAGCCACAGGGTCTACTCTAATAGTATCTCCCCACACTTTAGAGTGATGCTTAGTGAATTTTAGATCTCCAACTAAAATTAGATGAGGTAGATTCATAATACCAATGGATTCAAGATTTGATCAGAAGACCTTCCTTTGTTGGGAAGGTGCATACACATTGAGAATGTTTGCTTCCATGTTGAGTTCCCTTGAGAAGAAGGTCCCAAAGAAATAATGAGGATTTGAAAGAGTAGATCTTAAAACTAGAGAGTCATTCCAACCAATAGCCAAACCTCCTAAATCTCCAGTAGAGCTTATAGCCAAGAAAGTCCAACCAAGAAGGTATTTCTAAAGGAGACTATTAGTGGCTACATTTGAGCACATAGTTTCCTGAAGTAAGATGATGCATGGATTTTGATTGATAATAGGTTATTTAAGGTAAAATTATTTTAATGTCATCTAAATGCCCCAGATGTTGTGAGATGTAATGATCATTTAGGTAATCGATTTGTGGATACTCTATTAAAGGCCTAAGAGATAGTAAGTTGTTTACCATAAAGGACATCATGTTATTATTCCTTTTGTGCATGTGAGAGATGGGAAGGTATGCCTATGTTAGCCTTTAGAGTGTGTGACAAAGTGATTTACAAGCCCCCAAGTTATTGAAGTGTTTTGTATCATTGGAGAGTTTCACAAATATGGGATCTAGTCAAATATCTTCTTTCAATAGAGGGTGGTTAAGGGAAAAGACACAGGAGAGGATCATGGTGTAACACTAATTTCCCCAAAATCAATGTCCATTTTAGAAAGCTTATGTGAAAGAGTGATA
>JARHVA010005844.1:312500-440000 GCA_037957365.1 Torreya grandis
AACTCTAGGATCACCATATTACACCATTCAACCCAAATACAAATGTGTATTCTCAACTAAACCACATAGTGATACGTGTCAAAAATAATATCACCATGGCACCCCCAATGAATAAGTATCATACATGGCATGCCCACTAGGCCTAGGTGGTCAAGTTAGAATTGAATGAAGGTGATGAGATTATAGATGTTGGTGATTAATGGTGCAAAAAGTAAACATTAATGTTAAAAAGATATAACATCAAGTCACTAACTAAACTTACATCTATTAATTATCATCGAGCTCATGTTTATATTTCCTCTTATGAATTCCAATCCTTAACTATGTTTAAACAAGTTAAAATTTGTATAACAAAGTGCTAAGCTACCATTAGTAAAATATCAAACTCTACCAATACTTAGAACCAATAGTGGAATCTTCATTTAGAACATATAGGGTATCCTAGGTGCCATCTAGATTCTCTATTAAGGATTCAACAAAATATATGGATAAAGTTTTTGATGCAATAGTGTTTGATAGTCTCTAATAAAATTAATCAGCTCTATGGGATGTCATAGAGAATTTTGACCCATTCTCTTGCAAGGAAGATGTCTTAATTGAAGAAAAATAAGTTACAACTAACTTACTACCCTTCAAATTCTAAGCACTCAATTATGTAGCTGCTAATATAGAACTCATGCCATGTATTGAATTATTGTGAGACCTATTCTTCAAAGGGAGAATTACAAATGGTGGTTTCCTAAATTATGTCAAAAATAACACCATTGTCACATACATATTAGGTATTGCATTCATGAGATATTTATGTTTTCCCATTTTAGATATTACCTTTTTTTTGCATAGTGTGGTTACTTAGAAGAAGAACAATAACATAGGATAAGTAGTGAGGAAATGGCTTCTTCTAGGTGAGACCTTCACACTTAAATAAACCACCAAGAACCCTATACCCATTGGTATGGCATTTCTAACCATTTTTTCATCCACTCGAGCATCCACTTACTTAATTTGGAGTGGGTACCAATGCTCAATATCTTGATCACCTTAGAGCACACTTATGCATTGGGGGAAATTATTAGTGCCAACCTAAAAAAGTTGATGTTTCACAAAGAAAGGATGCCTCAAGGTGGAAATTTCTATATGATGTCATATATTTTAGCCATGTTCATGGGGAATGTTTATTCACACAATGGGGATTTTTGGAATCCAAACTTGAGTACATTGAGAATATAATATGTGACTTCTAATCATTCATCCACATCTATGCATATGTGAGGAATATGTCAAGAATTGTGGGGGATTTATATCCTTAAGTCTAAATGGAAATTCATGGGGAATCATTGGTCAATGTATCCATGAACATTACTAATACACTCATGAATCTGGGTGATTATTGGCTATACCAAGCCTATACTATTATCATGGTTGTTGGACATAAGGTTGACCCTCTTCATCTCCCTAAATTCATCCCATAAAACATTTTTGAGTAGTAGATTACATATCAACTATAGAATGGGATATATGAGGGCCTTAATAAGATCAAAAAGATAACCTTCCATGGCTCCCATATCACAATTGGGAGGATTAAGTACACATATAAAATACATTTTAGAGAGGCCAATGGTGTAATGAAGTTTTATGACTTAGCTACTCTACCCCACATAGATTGGGACCCCCATGGGAAAGTGCAACAAAAATTCATAATCTAGGAATCCCCTATAATCATGAGCATCTTGATAATGTCTTATTGTTCTTCAACACAAAAAATTATGTAGAAGTTAAGGAAAGGGATATGATTGCTAGTGTGAGTGAGGACTTGCTTAGAACAATCCAAGTGGATCCTTCTCTCACACTTGGGCAAGAAAAATTCAAGATCCCACCACTAGGGGGATGGACATCATATAATTTATAGAGAAACAAACCCTTTCATTATCAATAGTATAAAATTCAAGACCCCCAAAATCTACCCATTGTGATGACAACTCTAAATCAAGAGTAAGAACAAGGTGTAGGGGATACATCAATTGGTAGTGTGCAAGAAGAATAAAAGACTACTCAAGTTCAAATGTCCATTATTGAACTGAGTAAAGTGAAACAAGAACTATCATAATAAGTAATTTAGGTGAAGGAAATCACTATTAAGGGAGAGGATGAAATCATTTCTTTGAATTCCTCTGATGAGGAAGATATTGCACCTACTATGGCAGTGTCAACAACCACAACATCTAGTATGACTCTTCTTTTTTTTACCCAAAAAGTGATTGTTCCTTAGGCTAAAAGGATAATAATTTTTTATAAGATAAAAAACATGAAAGTAAGGCTACAAACAACATATATAGAAGGTGAGATAAGCTATTATGTGGATGAAGAAGATCTACAGTAAGCCAAGGTACTAAGCTTTCAAGGATTAAAAGTAAAGGCATCACTTAGTGGTGATAAATCATGTAAGGGTGTTTCAATTAATACTCCCTTAGGAATCCTCTTGTCATTTCACTACTAGATATCTCTTCTTTTCCATTTCCAATTATTTTTTCTTTTCCTCCTATGTCATCACCTCCTTTTGGACCTATTTTTACAATTATTTCTACAATTGCTCCATTAGTATCCACCTCTGCTTCCACTATCACTCATCATACTATCACTCAAATGTTATCTTCTTACAATGAATTGAGCTCACCAATTCTCTCATTAGGATTAGTATATACCATAGTAGTGGTGGACACAAAGAGAGATCTGAAGAATAAACTAGTCTACATTGTCCATCTCATGCCACATCTAGGAAATGTAGACTAGTCCAAAATAATATGGCCTTCAATGCCAAGCCATCCCATGATACTATGCTTACATAAGACACTCAAATAGATGCAAAGACACTAGATCCATCAAAGTTGAACCTTCTAGATTGGGAAAAGTAATTAGGATCATCAGCTTATAAGAGGCCAAACTTGAAGATCACTGAGCTACCCACTATGAGCTCACTCTCTGATAAATCAATTGGATTTTTACAAAGGGTGAGGAAGAAGAAAGTGTAAGATAACATGGGGAATATTTTAAGTTTGGAATAAAGAGAATAGATTTACTCTATTTCAAAGAGATAAGAGAGGAAGAAGGGTTAATCCCCTTATATTAAGGACTTCAATTCCTACATGGATACCCACACTAGAGCAATGTTTTCCATTAATGAGGGTACATAGTAGGCAAAAAAATAATTACAAAAGAGATAGAGACACTTAGGGAAAAAATAGGTAATAATGTTCCCTCTCGGATATAATAAGATGTCTAAAGTGTAGAATTGAGATTATATGAAATATTAGATACCATTTCATTCTTTGAGAGCATAATTGGCTCTCCATGCAACCAAAATAATTAAATTGTTTAAGGTTCTCAAGGAAGGAAAAAATAGGCTCAATTATTTGGTCTTGTATACTAACAATAAGTAATTCATCCATTTGAATTTTATGACCCCCATAAAAATAACAAATTCACTAAATATAATAATCAGTAGGACCCAAGAAGCTTAAGAACGGGTAAATTCTTAAGATGCTTTGGTTACAAAGATCACCGAACAAGAGAATCAAGTAGTGAAATTTTTGAATGAGTTAAAATTGAAACATGCAAGGGATAAAAATGGGAGGCTGGTGGCGAGGTATGTTTTTGACCAAATGTTACAAAACGATTTAGATAATTTCAATCAAAGTTTACAAGGCTTAACTTTAGAAGATATTGAAGAAAACATGAGTTCAACAAGGAAGAAGGTCACTGAAGTAGAATTATTCTAGGTAAGCTTCCAAGCTACCAAAATTGAGCATATAAAGATGATGGCATAAGAAGATAGTGTGAATAGATCTTCTCTTATATACATAATCATAGTATAATCACAACGTGTTATTAGATACAAACACTATTAGGAGTTGGAGGCCAAGAAGAAGTTTTCTTCAATTCTTCCCATGACATCAGCTCCAGCTACAACTTCCAATTCAACACTACCTACCACTTCAATTACTTCTAGTTCAATAAGTGCATCAACTCAATACACCTCCTCAACTAAAGTTACCACCAATTCCACTCTAGTCACTAGTTTAAATCCATTTACAACTTTAGTTCTAGCCATAAAAAAGAGAAGAGCCAAAAAATAGTTAAGCTAACCTTAGTCTATGGCTAATTTTGTATAATTTTTCATGTAATGATTATTTAGCTAATGATGGATAGTTAAGCCTTATTATATCTATGTTATTATTAATATAAAAAATTAGCATGCACATGTTTCATGATTATTGTAATTTACAAGTTATAACATACAATTTTATATCAAACTAAAACTTAGGTTTTAGTTATTATGATGTAATTTAAAAGTTTTGATACACTTGGAGGATGAGGTGTCCCCTTCCCTGAGTCTTTTAAATACATGTAAACCCCTTTTTCAAAGGGTTGGAGTTTTTTATCAATATAAAGGAAAAATCAATTATTTTATAGTCATGCAACTAGGTTTGTCCTCTCTTCTTCCTTTTTTATGTTATTGAAATTTGAGCTTCTTTATCTATATCAGTTTACTAATTTTGAAGTGTGATAATGCTAGATGAATTTGGTTATTTTAATTGATGAATGTTAATATTAGATGTGCAAAATCTATTGAAGATTGGTAAAATTCATTAGTGTAAGCAATTACGATATATTTAGTTGATAATTAGAGGTGTGTTAGAGTATTTATTTTTGGTATAGTTTTCTATGTTTGTGCTGTATCTACTCTAGATAACCTCCTCGTTTGAGTTGTAACCTCTCAGATAAGGTTGTGAAACAAAAACTCTAAGGAGACTATCTTTTAGTTGAGATCATTAAGCTTCATATACTTATTTTTCTAGACTACTAACTATTCTTATTCATGAGTGTTCAATAGCTAAAAGTTGTAAACATTGTTCTTATATATACTTATCCACCAAAGAAATAGTCATAGAAGTGACCTATCAAGAACACAAATCTTTATTTTCTACTTTACCTTTCCCCTCTTTTGAATTTATTTAAGAAATACCAACCATAGAGTAACTCTCCACCCATCCAACTCATTTAGTGATTACTTTCTATTATATTTCACACACCTATCCATAAAATTGGTTAAACAACATTTAAGATCAACTTGTTATTTCATCATCTGGTTATTTTAACTACATACCTAAAAATCATGCCTTAGAGTGGAACTTTGTTTCCATAGAGATCCTAAAACATTAGAGGAAACCTCATTCATTATTTTATGGTGTGCATAAAATCCACATCAACAAAAAATAAAAACAACTTGCACTAGAATGAGGGAACACTTATATATTATCAATAGTAGAGGTTAGTGACTATGTAGAGTTTCATTGAAGACACCTAGGAGAGTAACAAGGTCTGAATCCCAAGCTAGCCTTTTGGTTTCACCTTTGTCAAATCATAAGAGGCATATACTAGTACCAATCACCCTTGAGATACACTGATCTAGGATACCTTCTCAAATAAGAAACATTCCAATTATCAACCGTCCTATGGCTCAACCTTGGTTAGTCAAATTTTCTATTTCCATCCCTATAGACCAACATCATCTACCAAGCAACCCAAAGAAATACTTGCCTAACTTTTCCCTTCAAGTGGGAGGAAGTTAGAAGAAGACATCAAATATTTCAAGGATGCTTTGAGATTAATTAGTGTCACCCATGAGGATGTGGCATGTAATATTTTCCCATTTTCTCTATAAGATTTTGTTTATGATCGGTATCTAAACTTGTAGGAAAGTTCCATCATAACATGGAATGAATGTCAAAATACCTATCTTGCACAATTTGGATAAGTTACTAATCCAAGTCTAGTTTATCAACATTTCACCATCATAAAGAGGGATCTTAATGAGTCAATTCAAGCCTTTAATGAAATATTTTAGAAGATGTACACTTGGTTGAATGCCATGTACAAACTAGACATAGATCTAGCACTTGAGATATATAATAATTCTATGGACCCCATCACTATAGTGTTTTAATAGAGAGTTTACACATCCAATACTGTAGAATTGGTATATCAAGAAGCTATTGATATTGACAAGCATCTCAATTCTCAAAATTTAGTGGGACAAACATTCAATATTGTCTTTCCATCTTTGAATTTGATAGTGCATGTTAATTATAATGTCCCTAAATTCAACCAAATTCAATTTTACACTCTGCCTCTTATGATTCAAAAAGCACCAAATCATAATTATGGTTTAATGAAAAATCAAGCACAAAATAATTGACATTAGTAAGACCAATAAAACCAACATCTATCTGACACCAACATAGTAGTCACTCAGGATTCTGACTCCACCAAAGTTGAATTATATTTTATACAAAGAATGGTCCAAAAGTTGATCAACAACTTCTTGAATATGTATAAAATAATGAGTATACCACCAATTAGAATTATAACCAAAATTCTATATTTTCAAGATACAATAGGCCTTTTAATATATCCACCAATAATATAAAATAATAATAGTCCACTAGGCTACCATAAATCAATATCTTGGAGACAACTTTGTCTAATTTGTGTAGAGTTCATAACACATCACAACATGGGGAATTGGATTGTGTAGAGTTATCTATAGCCTTTGAAATATTTCAAAGGGAAATGATCAAACAAGATCAAACAATGAATCCCCTAGATATCCTTCATGAATCTAGTCCCTCAATGTTAGCGAACATTTTTTAAACATACACATTTCCCTTCCCCAATGAAGATGACAATGTTATTTAGGATAATTTTGATGAAGTGAAAGCATTCTAATATTTCAATAGGAATAATTATAATATAAGGAATAAATATCCTCTTAACCTTATACTCCTCCCAATAATATAGTTATTACCCTGAATCCTAAAGCTAATAACAATCCTCCTCCACCAAAAGGGAATGATTAGCCTCATCATAGAGAATAATAAAGAAAGGGAGGATATAAAATTGTTGAGGATATGAAGAAGGTCAAGGCTAATATCACTCTAAATGAATTGACACAAATAATAGAGTAGAAGGAACTCTTATGGAAGTTTATCACAAGTAAATCTATTATAGAAAAGTCCAAAATAGATAACACAAATTTTATATACAAAAGTACTCCTGAGGTCCCTCATT
The DNA here is from genome assembly GCA_037957365.1 of Torreya grandis. Taxonomy (NCBI): domain Eukaryota; kingdom Viridiplantae; phylum Streptophyta; class Pinopsida; order Cupressales; family Taxaceae; genus Torreya; species Torreya grandis. Next base: position 319,629 of record JARHVA010005844.1, read on the forward strand.
TATTGTTAATCATTATGATATTTGGAAAGAACATGAAAAAAATTTAGGTGGATTTTATATATTCCTCTACTATGATTCCGACTTCCATTTTTCATAAGCTTGGTTTGACCCCAAGCCTATTCAAGTGGACTATTTCACAGATGGATAAAATAGTAGTTCCTATGATAGGATAACTTAATGATGTAAGGATCCAGGTTGCATCAAAACCTCAAGTATTTATCACTATTGACATACTTGTAGTATATATTCTTAAGGGTTATGAACTACTATTGAGAAAATATTGGACTAAAACACTTAATGGATATCTTTCCATAGACTTCTCTCATATTTGGCTCCCATAGAGGGGTATTTCCAACTAGATTAGGAGCGATCGAGAGCCAAGGATGAAGCACCCTATTACATAATAGAACATCACTAATGAATAATTAATTTATAAGTCTCCTAGTTAAAAAAATTATACATTTAATACAAAGCAATAAACATAAGAAGAAGTGAAGGGCCTTTCCCAATTATGGACCTTCTATTTTGACAGAGTGAGATCCAAGCATGGATCAGGTATTGGTCTCAAGTTGGTATATATACAAGGAAACAAATACTTAGCAGTGTACATGCTCTAATTTCCATGAACCAATAATATATTAGAATATGGGGCCCTAATTTTAGGATTGTATATTATCCTTAAAAATAATGTCAAGGAACTATTGGTATATTGAGACTCAAAACTTATGATCAACTAGGCTAGGAATACGTATCAATTCAAATTGTCATATTGAAATAAGTACATGTATAGATCTCAGGATTTAATCAAGTCGATTGAGTCTTTTAATACAGTGGAAATTTCAAGGGAACCAAACCATGTTGCTAACTCACTAGTCATTTTAACAGTAAATTTGGCATCCCTTTAAGAGTCAAAATTATATAAGTTCTCTATTAAATTGGTACCCTTTCCATAAATTCTAGATAATATTAAAAAAATTAAAGTGCTTGATGATGACTTGTATATCATCTAGTTTTTGACCAATTCTTGACAATTCAAGTCCCATATACTTGATGATGAAGAAAGAAGCCATAGGTGCCATGAAGAATTAGATGAAGAGAGTTTCATCCAATTGAATGAAAATCATCTCTCATTTAGGATGGTTGCATTAGAAAGATATTTTGATATGGACCCTCAAGTGTAACAAGAAAGGCATCTTAAGGTTAATTAATTTGAGTTTAGCTCATAAAATATGAGTGATGAAATAAACTCACACCTCATAAATATCAACATAAGTTACACTCTAAACCAAAGGAAAAAGTCAAGCAATTGATCAACAAATATAAATATGTAATTGCATGGACACATGATGACTTCATGATAGTAAGTCCTAGAGTCATCACCCATACAATTCCATTCAAGCTAGATCATAATCCATTTAGGTAGAAGCAAAGATTGGTTAATCATATTCTATAAAAATTGATTCAAAAGGAATTAGGGAAGTTCCTAAGTGCCTATATAGTCTTTCCTATTAGGCATTCAACTTGGGTGGCTAATCTAATTCTAATCAGGAAGAAGAATGATAAAATTAGGTTGTGTGTTGGCTTTATAAACCTTAAAAAAGATTCTAAGAAAGATAACCATCATATTCCCTCATTATATGAGTTGATACATACTATGAGTAGTTATGGAATGATGTCTATTTAGATGTATTTTAAGGATATAATTAAGTATTGGTGGAATCAGAGGATAGAATGAAAACCATGTTTACTACAAAATGGGGAACTTATACATATAAGTGAATGTCATTTGGGTTGATCAATGTTGGAGCTACTTCTGAAAGAGTAATGGATCATGCATTCTAGATACTAATAGGAAAATTCATAATCATATACATAGATGACCTCATTATCTTATATAAAGATAAGGATGATTGTATTGATCATCTCTAGAACATTTTTTAAAGATGCAGGAAGTTTGATATCTCACTAAACCCCAAAAAGAGTATATTTTGTGTTACTAAAGACAAGTTGTTGAGCCACATTATCACCAAATATGGGATCACCATTGACCCAAAAATAGTTCAATAAATTTCAAAAATAATGTTTATGAATAGTAAAAAGGAGCTAAATTCCTACTTTAAGAAGATTAATTTTGTGATAAAATTCATATCAAATTTGCATAAATTGTCAAACCCCTGAACATAATACTTAAACAAGATATGAAATTGGAATGGAAGCCTTCAGATAATAAGTCTTTCCAATACATTAATAAGGCTATATCATAGGCCCTAGGGCTAGTGAGCCCAATCCTTACTAAGGACTTCTTCCTATACTCATTTTATTCATAGTATGCCATTATTTTTATACTTACACAAAAGAAGGAAGAAAGTGAACATCCTATCACTTTTATGAGTACTAACTTAAAGGACATGGAGCTCAAATACTCCATGATTGAAAAATAGATCTTTTCCCTTGTCAAAGCTATTAATAATTTAAGGTACTATATCCTCTAGAACACTACCATTGCCACTATACTAGATATTAATATCAAGCTTATGATAGGAACAAATGAGTTGGGGGAGTGTAGGGGAAAATGGATGGAAAACTCACAAGAGTTTAATATTAAGATTAAAGCTACCAAGATCATCAAAAGATAAGGTATTATTCAGTTGATGATTGAATTAGACCCACACATCACCATCAAATAAGTTTTCCAAATACAAGTTTCCTAAGAGGAATGATATTTAGTTATTATTCAGTTCTTACTCATTAAAACATGTCCCCAAGAACTCAAGAGAGAAAAAAAGAGAGCCTTGAGGATCAAAATTTCTCATTATATGATCAAGAATGGAATTATCTATAAGAATAACTATGAAGGCATCTATTTAAAATGTGTGTCACATGAGGAAGCCCAATATATTATGGAAAATTTGCATCAAAAGATTAGGAGTAACCATCCATCAAGAAATACAACACAACCATCTATATGGCAATATAAAAACCCATAAGAAACTTAGAATGGGATATTATTAGACAAAAATATTTAAAGATACTCACTCCCACATAAGCAAGTGCCAATAATTCCATGTATTGGAAAAGAAAGAGGTTCATGAAGTAATGACCCTACAGCCTATGATTGAGGGTAAGCCATTTGCCCAATGGGGCTTAGATTTTACTAGTGTTGTCAACTTGAATTGTTCATCTAAGCATAAATTTGTGCTTACCACTATAAATTATTTCTTTAGATAGATCAAGGCAACAACCACAAATAGTTTAAAGACACAAGATGTAATAAATTTATTTAAAGATCATATCAAAACCAAGTTTGACACACTTATTTCATTTGTTATGACAATGGTCTAGCATTTCAATCAATTAAGTTTATAGAATAGACCCATGATAATCATATCATAATTAGATCATCCTCTAATCACTACCTACAAGGTAATAGATTGGTTTAATCAACCAATAAGAACCTCATTGATGCTATCATGAAATATGAAATGGATCATTTTAGAAAGTGGCATCTCTTGATGAAATTTGCACTCTAGTCAGATTGAACTTGGTATAATCAAACCCTTAAAGCCTCACCATATCTGATAGTCTATAGGAGACAATAAGTGTTCTTAATAATGTTGAAGTTTCTAACATATCCATTTATGTAAGAATACATGGAACCAAACAAGAGTATTGAGTCTATATTGTTGGATATCATATAGATGGAAGACTCCAAGACTAAATCTCCACAAAAATTCACTAGGAATCAAGATGTAGTCAAACTATGGTCTGATGAGATAGTGAAATCTGAGATAAATCCCATGAAAATAAATTAATGCATGAAAATTTCACCCTAGTATGGATAAAAACTTATTAGATCTCCAAGATCTTGGGTAATAATGCTTTCTATTTGAAGGAACTCTAAGGTAATGAATTAAGATATCTGGTCAATGGATATGTTTTGAAGCATTACTTCATGATTGATCCATTCAAAGATGTATCTGAGTAACAATAGATATCTTGATAGATGTAGGGATAGGTTAGATTTGTTTTATTATTTATTTTATTACTTTTAGTCATTTTTTTTCATTAGAATAGTTCACACTTTCTTGATTAGTTTTTTATTTTTGCATTTTGATTTTCTTAGTATAGTGGTTTATTTTTGATAGTTTCCTGATTCATAAAATATTATTCTTTTGATTTTATGGAAATATTATTGATCACTCTTGATATAATCAAGCAATAACCTAGGTGTTTTGATTCCAACTTCAATCAGTAGGTATTACACCATGTACATCACAATTCTAATCTAAGTAAGTAATAAGAGAATTAATCATGATGATGTTGTGAAGTAGATTATTTCACCAGGTATATAAAATTTTCTCCCACAAATCCATGTACATTTATAAATATTTTCTCATTTCCTTGGATTAAATTCACATTAAAATGCTAATACTTGTTTGAGGTAATAACCATTGATACTTTTAAAGTTGACAAGAGATTCTAATGAACCCAATTATACCAACACCAGCTCAAGGTGGTCACCATTTCTTCCTTTCATTTAATAAAAATAAATTAATAAAAGAGGTATAATACAAAATTTTAAAAATAAAATCAAAAGGTATTAAAATCCTACATGATGAAATAAAATCAATGTATCATGTATAATGAAAATATATGATGAAAAGAAGGAAGGATGATCAAAGGTATCTCTATCGGGGCTATGGACACTTAAATAGAAATAGTGAAATTCCTAATCACCCAAAAAATTTACTAACTTTACACCTAATCAGAATGAAATATACAACCCATTCCATGTTTTTAATAAAATCCTTTGACAAGGAGTAAAAGATATCACTTTGACACACACTAGTCCAAGGTATGGGTAAAGTAAGTATGTTTCATTGATTTATCATGAGTCTCTTTCATATTCCTCATATAATCATTATTTTATAGTATGGTTCATGATTGATATTGTGATTATAAAACCATGGATTATGGGTTCTTGAAACTCAAGAGTATTCACTCCTATGAGTCACCATTTTTTGTATTCAACACACCCTGCCTTGCATTTTCTACGGAAAAGTGACCCTCCCCCACCCCCCACCCCCTGATTTTTTTTAATAAGGATTGATCATTATATGTTTGAAAATGCATATTAACCTATTCTATTATCTATGAAAATTTGGGAATATTTAGTATTAAATCATTGTTGTTGCATATGTTTTCCTCTTGTAACCCATTTTTCATTAGAATGGCATGTTTTGGAACTAACCTATTAATTAAAATTATGGGAGCTTACTATGTATACAAAGTAAAGGGATTTAATTATTCATATTCACTTATTTTTCATTATGGACTTTTTTTTTTGTCTTCAATTATTTGGTCTTTGGGAACTTTTTGGTCAAAAACTTTATGTCAGGAGTTTACCTTCAGATCCTTTCAGTTGGGAACATTTTCTTCTTCAGGAACTTCTTGGTTTTTGGTACTCTAGTTTTTGGAAGTGTTTATATGGTGACTTTATCTTTAGCATTCTGGTATTAAACATTTTGTTCTTTGGTGATTAGGTGTTTGGGAACTTTTGGTTAGGAACTTTCTCTTTGGTAACTTTCCTCAACAAACTTCCTAAAAGACAGTCTCCCCAAAGAACATTTTAGTCGTCGAGAAATTTCTCCATGATAGTTTTCATTTAGATAATTTTTAGTCAGGAACATTATATTGGGTAACAATATTTTGAGAACATTTTAGTCTTTATTGATTTAGAGTTCCAAAAATTTTAGTAGGGGACTTTTTTGTTGAGAAATTTCTCATTAGTGACTTTCCTTGATAAATATTCTTGAATGAATATCTCTAAACAACATTTTGGTCTTCAAAATATTTCATTCCGAACTCTAGACTCACCATATTACATCATTTAGCTCAAATGTAAATGTCAACTCTTGGCTAAACTACATAGTTACAAGTGTTAACATAATAACATTATGGCACCCCCTTAATGAGTAAGCATCCTATGTGGCATGCCCACTAGACCTAGGAAGTTCAAATTGAATGAAGGTGATAATATTATATATATATTGGTGATTAATAGTGCATGAACTGAACATGAATGCTAAAAATCTATAACATCAATACATTAACTAAATTCATATATATATATTAATTGTCATCAAGCTCATGTGTATATTACTTCCTATAAATTTTAATCCCTAGCTATATTCAAACAAGCTAAAATTTATGTAACAAAATGCTAAGACACCATTATTAAAATCTCAAACTATACTTTCACTTAGATCTAACAATGACATCTTCATCTAGAACATACAGGGTATCCTAGGTGTTATCCATATTATCCATTAAGGACTCAATATAATACTTGGACATAGTTTTTGATGAAATAGTGTTTGATGGTCTCTACACAAATTACTTGGCTCTATGGAAAGTCATAGAGAACCTTAGCCTAATAACTTGCCAAGAAGATGTATTCAATGAATAAAAACAAGTTATAGCTAACTTATTACACTTCAAATTATAAGCACTCAATTATGTAGATGCTAATATAGAAGTCATGCCATGCATTTACTTATTGTGAGATCTATTCCTCGAAGGGAGAATTATAGGTAATAGTTTCCTCCATTATGTTAATAATATCACCATCATCACATACATATCAGGTGATGCATTCATCAATTATTTATTTTTTCCCATTTTAGATTCTACCTTCTATTTTCATAATGTGGTTATTTTGAAGAAGAACAATAATGTAGAACAAGCAGTGAGGAAATGGCTTCTCCTCAGAGAGATTTTCACACTTAAATAAATTGACAATAACCCTATGTGTTTCAATGAATTTTAGATTATATTTTAGGAAATGAAGAAGAAGAAACTAGATAAAGGTAGGTTATAAATCTTGTTTGATTATGCGTGCATTGAATCAAATGATTATGAAGGGCTCCTCTTTGGCTTGTGAGGATGACCTACAATTAAGACATCACTAAAACAAATGGTTGGTTAGATAGATAGTTGTGTGGATTGCCTAATGCTATCTAGATACTGGAAGTAAGATTTTCCTTAGGGGTGATTAATCCACATATTTTAAACTATTAAGTTTATAAAATAGAAGATAAACTACTTACATCAATAACTAAAAGGTACTAAAATTAAATACAATAAATGCTTGATAAAGAAGTATGCTAAAATGATTAATATATCAATAAACAAGTTAATACTAATGATAAATAGGTCATATGGGCTATAGAAAATAGGATGGGGGTCTGTGAATAGGTAAATAAAAAGAAAATTTGATTTGGTTGAGGGTAAGTGGATGAAAATAACTTGTTATTTCTTGCCACAGTGACCATCGATAGTTGGTGTGACCATCAATGGTTGAGGTGACCATCGATAGTTGAGGCAACTATCAGTGGTTGGACAGACCATCATCGGTCAGGATGACCATAAATGGTTATTGTGTGTTGGGTTTGGGTTGACGAAAGTTCAGATTGATGAGATCACAAAAGGTAATTCCAGGAGATCGGTTTATATTGGGTTCATTACAAAATGTGAATATATTAATTGAATAATGCAAATAGATAGTTAGCTTGTAAAAGGTTGATCTGGTGAATGGTTGAGGTGGTTAGCTCATTTATAGATTCTAGCATGATTATTGTAGAGTAATGGTGCCTAGTTTTCATCTGAGGGGTAGTGGCAAGTTGGCTCTCTAATGTGATGATTGGATTACTAGATTGTTATAAGAAGTGACCTACAAAGAAACTCTAGATGTAAAAGCTCTTAAAGTCATGGATCTCATTTTCATCTCCTATTCCTTTCTTATTATACGCATAAGGGAGAGGTCCAAGTGAAGGTTAAAATAGGATTTATAATTATAACTCACACATGTAATGGCTTTCATGTGGATTTAAATGAGATAATTATAAAAAATCAAGGTAGAGTTAAGTGTGAGTTAAATTGCTTTAGATGGTGGAACGTAACCATTAGTAGTCAAGGTGACCATCAATGATCACCCTAACCATTAGTAGTAAGGGGTCAAAGGAAGGGTTGATAAAAAGGTTGGTTTTAGGTATAAGGTAAAATGACTTAAGTTAGGCCTAACTAGGTTTAGTTAGGTGTCAAAAAGGTCAAGGCTGGGCCCAAAGGGGTTCTGAGGTGGTCTAGGGAAATTGTGACATTTGGAACCAACATGTACATATATTTGGTGTCTACATTTTACTCCTTTTTGTTATGTAGTTTTTATCAACAAGCTATAAAACAAAAATGGATTATGGGTCGAAGGTCAAGTTATCCTAAGTATGGGATGAGGTGTTCCCCCTCAAATTGGGAGTCAATAAGGTAAAATAGATTCGAGTGCTTGTTTGATAAATGGTGAAGTTGATGATGAAGGTAGATGGAATGAAGGTGGGTGATAGGGTGGGCACTTAATTAAAAATATGTGCATGAAGTGTGACAAAAAGTATGATAGCCAAGATTATGCATTGACTAAGTTTCCATAGTGGGTAAAAGTAAAGATCATTGTTAGAAGGACAAGTGATAAGTGGATTGTGTGACCACATTTAGGCATGGCAACTAGGTATTCTCATAAACACTAGTTTCCTAGGTGATGTCTATGTTTTCATGGGTATTCAAGGCATGAAGTACTCCTGGGGAAAACACAAATTGGTCAAGTGAATTCATGGGTATTCAAGGTAAGAATTTATCTTGAAAAGACAAAAGTGGGTCAATTATGTGCGTGGTAGTGCAAGTTAAAAAAGTGGTCGACATGGTAATTATTGCCATTTTAGTCACAAAGACTAGGTAATAGTCATCATAAAATACATGTTAAGTGGGTTGAAATGGACTAATAATGAAGTGATGAGGTATTAGAGAAAGTAATCTCCATGGGTGGGTACTTGAGAAATTTTTGGTGAAGATGTTTATTGGTGGTAGGGGAAAAAATTTCCCAATATCCTAACTATCAATGGTTAGGGTGCCTAGGGTTTAATATTTGTGGTCACCTTGACCATCGATGGTTAAGGTTGAAACCCTAAAAGTTTGTAGGTTAAAAGAAAAAAGTGAGTCTTTTGGACTCATTTTTTTGGTCAACTTGTGAGCTTTGGATTTTGTCATTTTGGGAAAAAAGGTAGCTAATGGTGAGTTCTAGTGGGTGAAGGTGATTATTGGGTTAATTGAGTGGACCAAGTGGACAAGAAAATATATAGGGTGTGCATGTACATGGATGAGGATAAGTAGTGGGTATTTAGATTCCTCCTTGATGACAATTGAGGAATGAGGTAGGTGTTGTCTTTAATTGTTAGTTAGTCTAGTTTAGTTATTGCATTACATTTTAATTTAGTATTTGTTTGTTAGCTTGGTAAGGTTTAGAGGGATAGACCTTGATGTGCCTTAGTAGTAGGTTTTTATTTCCATGTGTTAATGGGTGGTTGATGTCCAAATTTTGGAGGGTAGGCTAGTTAGGGGTAGGTTGGGGTAGCAATGGAAAGGGATTATTTGGTAGATGATAGTTTTATTGGTGAGTTTAGGTAGGTTTAGGGTTTTAGTTTTCTAATCATGGAACACCCATAGTGACCATTGATAATCAAGATTGACCATCAATAATCAACATTTGTAAGGAGATGGACACCTGACCATTAGTGGTCACCATGACCATTGGCAATCACCTATTTTAAAAATTGGTTTTTATTATTTTTTAAAGTGTTTAAGGCATATTAGATGTTATTTGTTTGGTGTAGGTTGACCTTATGGGTTAAATGGTAGGTTTATCATGTAATAACATAAATTTTAAGGTTGATGGGTAAGGTAAAGTGTAGTGAAATTATTGGTTAAATGGGTAAGATGGGTAGAGAAATAGGTCATTATATAAGGATTAGTGGTAAATAAGATAATTGAAAAGGCAAAGTGTGTAGGCAAAATATTATAGGTTACTAAGTTATGTTTTTTCATCAAACATTATAGGCCCAAGAGTAGATATAGACTAAAGATCAGGTGTCCCACATCTTTTCAGAGATTCACAAGGGTATGACCTTAGTGGATTAGGCACATATGGAGGAGGTCGGCCTAGGACTAATGCAACACTACCATCACAAGCCATATGACACAATGATGATCATGTCCCTCACTAAGATATGGGATTCAGCCATGAACATGTTCCATTACCCACTAGTGAGATGGCTATCTTACCAGAGGACATGTATAAGATCACCGAATTACCCCTATGAGGCAATCTGATATATCACATTGAGTAGGAAGAGTGGGAGGAGTTATTAGATTTGATGTATGGGGATGATCATGATCATGTTAGATGGTATACTAGGGGTTTTATCTAATTTAAACTCTATCAAAGGGTGAGAGGTGAGAGGAGATTGATTATTATGATGATGATGGTAGTGTCATACTTTGCCCTTCTAAACTCGAGCAACAGGAGGTTTCCCTATCTACTATTGATGGTATTGGTCAAGATGTTACTAGGATGCATAATTTTTGAATGGGTACCTATGCTATTTGTTTAGATATATAGGGAGATATGGGGATTTAAAGCTCATAGGATGTATGACATTAGCATCGATCTTATCCTATACTATTAAGAATATGAGCACATTTGAGTGCTAAGGTTGATGGGGCTACCCTGGGCTAGGTTTGCTTAGATAGATTTCTTGATTAGTTTCATGTTTTTCTACTTCATGTGCAAGAGGAGGTAATGATGTAGATTGGTTCAAAGATGCACTAGATACCTTGGTCATTGGTGATGTTACCTAGAGTCCATATGTTAGTCTACATTATGGGTTGGATATAGGAGGCAAACTCTATCTTTGAAAATTTATAGGTGGATCTTTGGTAGGTGAGATAGTGAGGTAGATATCATCCCATTTGATAGGGTTTAGAGATAGTTAGACATATTTTAAGTCATATCAAGCCCATTACCCAAATACATGCATGAGGATGCAAAGGTTCTATTACCTAGGCCACATCCAATACATACTTTACTTGATCATGAGGATTTATATCAAGGCCAATGATGGATGATGCAATTTTTATTGATGGTTACTTTGTATAAAATAGAACCTATATATGGAAATGGACTTTGGCGGAGATGATGGTGGCAGAAGGTAGATGGATGTGGAGATAGGTAGTAGAAGTTAACAGGCACAAGTTCAAGAGATATCCTAGATATACAGGTAGGAGTGATGCTAGCCACTACATAGGCATAAGTTGTAGAAATATAGAGTCAACTAGTAGGTTTTTAGAGTCAGGTGGCTATAGTTACGAGCAAGAGGGACTAGGCTAGAGCTTCACTAGACTTGGTTACTCAAGAGTGAGACTCCTTGAGATATAGAGGAAGAAGATCTAAAACACCTATAGGACCACAAGGCACCATCCCCATGGCATGATACCTATCCACAATAGAGGAGTTACATTATTTTGATGCTATAGTCCTAAGGAGTTGTTTGGATGAGCCCCGATGGGGTGAGTACAGAGCTAGTTTGATATATGGTGCCAACATGGTGACACTAGGTAAATGGGATACATTTGTAGGTGGACAAATAGGTACTTTATGGGGATAGGTAGGTACCTTAGAAGGATAGGCATCAGGACCTGGTGGTGTTACAAGGGATAACTATACCCTAGGGACATAGCTATGATATAGTTTATATATATTATATTTTATTGTATATCATTTTAATACCGATCTGTGAGCCAATGTGGTGAGATGTACATTTTAAGAGAGAGACATGTATATATTTGTATACATTATGATGTTAGACTCACAATTTATATATATGATCCTTGTTTATTTCTCATGGTTTATGGTTTACTTTGATGTTAATGAGATCATGTTATATTGATCACTCATGATGTTATATTGATTGTGCTTATGTTATGGATATTGGACATTGATGTAGAATCAATTAGCTATGCATGTGATGGATTTTATTATGTTGATGGTGATGCTTGTGTTGTTTATGATTATGATGATGATGTTCATGTTAAAAATTAATGATTACATTCTTCCTCATTTATATTTAGACATGTGGTGAAAATGATTGATTGCTTTATTATTCATGGATGTTTGACTTTGACATGATGACGTATATGCTAATGATATATGTTTTTACTTATGATATATGTTGATGTGATGTGTTTATGATTATGGTTATTTTTTTTAAGGTAAAACACATAAAAAACACTAGATGTGAGAAAGAGAAAATACTTTAGAGACAAAAATGTCTAAGTGAATATATCAACCAGTTATGAGAGGATAAGAAGAGGACATGATGCTTCTTCTTTGACAAGGACTAAAAAAAACCAAATTTATATTGTCTTAAGTAACTTAAGCCCTTTAAATTCTTTTCATTAACATTCATTAGTTGGTTAAAAAGGTGTATTGATCACATAAAGTCAAGTAAGCTCAAAATACCTTGCTTATAGCATATGAAGGGGAGATGTATGAAAGATGGAACCTTCTTGTGAGGCTAGAATGTCTCTTATAGAGGCTACCAAAGAGTTTGTATAAATAAGTCTATGTCATACAAAGTTTAAACTGATTGATGTGGGAATTCTAATTATGAAATCTAATTGTGGCTTTCAAAATTATTTTACATATGAGAGTCGATTATGTCTTTCAAAATTATTTTGATTTTACTATTGATTGATAATGGGTCTTTTGATTTTTTATTGATGTTTAAGGGTGGGGGAAGTTCATCGATGCAATTTTCCTTAATAAATTGCCTGCTTTTACAAATTATTTACTTAGCCATCCTTCAAAGGAGTGGTATATGTTTGTAAGCTTTGTTTAATGATTTTGATAGTTGTCCTTCAAGGGGGTAGTCCACCTTACTTTGAGCAATTTTAAATATATTTTTAACAATTTTCCTTCAAGGGATCATTGTAAATGCTAGGAATGATCCATAATTGCTATTGGTTTGGATTTTTATTTTTGTTTTGTTTGATTTTTCTTGACATAGACTTGATTATATAGGCTTAAGGGTTCATATTTATGAAGGAAAAACTAAAATCACAAGAAGGTTTATTAGGTGTAAAGAGGTTTAGGTGACAATGATCATGGAAATCCATCCTATAAAATGGGTGGAAAGTACCATGAGAATCATGTCATGGGTAGATTCATAGTACCCATTTTTCAAAATGAGTCTATGATTATGACAGATAATCACATGATCTAGTTTTAATTAGTTGCCCCTAAAATAGGGAGACAAATGTGGTTTGAAATCAAGGGATAAGCTTAAGGAAAACATAAAGGTTAGAATGATCCTTCTTAACAAAACAAAGATGTTGATACAAATCATTGAGGGGCTTAGGTTTTGGGTTGCCTTCAAGGGAGGACAATCGGTAAGCTCCTGATCCATACTTGTGGGTTATGATATAAGGCCCAAGCTAATTGAAAGTAAACTTGCCCTACTTTTTCTTTCCATATCGGTGGCATGTTGATTTTCCTTTAAGATGAGGTCTCTGATGTTAAACTATTGCACTCTAAGTTATTTTTTATAGTCATGTTTGATGTAATATTGATATACATGAAGATGGATAAGGGTGTTCAAGTGACGCTCATTAAGTAGCTCAAGCTGGGTTACATGGTGTTGATAATAATCATCTTCATAAATGAGATCTTGAAAAGATATGAAAAGTGAAGGTGTTTAGACTTAAAGAAGTAAGATGGCCTCTATTCCAAATATAATAAAGAATGGGGTATCACCTATAAGGGCTCAAATTATAGTATGATATGCCCATAAGGAGGACGTGATGTGCAAATGCCAATCCTAACCAGAGGCATTAGCCATCTTAGTGAGTATTATATTAATATTTTTGTTATAGGCCTTGGCCTATCCATTTTATTGAGGGTGATAGGGTGAGGAGAAACTTAACTTAATCCTAAATGCATTAAAAAGACTATAAAATTTCTTATTTTTTAAATATTTACCATTGTCAATGATAATTTTGTGAGGAACATCAAAATGGTAGATGATGTGACAGTTGATAAAGTTGATAATATTTTCCAATTTTGTGGAGACTAAAGGAATAGCCTCTACCCATTTAGTGAAATATTTAGTTGTAGTGATGATAGAATGTTTTCATTGTAAAGAATGGGGGTTAATTTCACCGATGAGATCCAGACCCCATTGTGAAAAGGGTAAAAAATTACTGGATACACAAAGACTATGGCTAGGTACGTAATGCACATTAGCATGTTTTTCTCACTTAACACACTTTTTCACATAATCACAATAGTCTTGGTTAAGGTTAGGCTAGTAATAGCTAAGGTGAAGGATGCATTTAGTGATGGTTAAAATACTAAAGTGTCCCCATAGATCTCATCATGCATTTCCCTAATAGCATGAGAGAATTCATGATTACGTAGGAAACAAAAGAGGAGACCGTCAAAGCTTTATTTATAAATAATTCCCCACATAATGGTGTAACATGAGATACTCTAGATAAATATTATTTGAGCATTCTTGGAAAGACCAAAAGGAATGATGGCAAGGTTGAGATAGTCAAAGGTCTACTAATACCAAAGGTTAGGTTGGGTCTTCTCCACATTAAATATGGTGGGAGAATATGGTTTGACATAAGAAGGTTGGGTAAGTCTATGGATAATGATAGATATATAGCTTAGAGTCAAAGGGTTCGGATGGGATATAAAAGGCAAGGGAAGCCATGGTGTCACCAAACTTATTGGTATATCATAGGGTTGATTGGATATGGTAATTTTCAAATTATATTAAGAGTTCATAAAATAGTTATTTTTACTATTTTAAACCATCATTTTTACATTGGTAAGATTCATTGATTTGATTGGCCATAAGTTGGGAGTCACCAAAGATATTGATTCTTTTGAATCCTAAGGCTAAAGTAGTATGAATGCCTATCACTAGGGCTTTGTAATCAACCATATTATTGGTAGATACAAAGTAAATTTTGAAATATAAAGGAAGATGTTAACCATCAAAGGGAATAATAATGATGTTTGTTGACACCTAAAATTTGCCACCAATAACCTCCAATGAGGGTTTTGACCAATTACCACCAAAATGTACAATTTGGCTGAAAAACACTAAAACATGCTAAATGATGTGAAAATAACATATTAAATTGTTTATTTTGTCTATGGTGTCCCTAAATTGGATAATTCAATTTATGGTCCAACTAACATTGATCAAATCATTTTGAGTCAAAATGCCAATTTTGCACCTAGGTGCTCTAGATTGCTCTTTTTATCAAACTTATTATATGATATGTGTGTCCTTTTTATTTTATGTTGGAAACATCCTAAATGGGATAATTAATCCAATGCATCTAAAATTGAATTCCATTTCCAATCTAGTAAAATGTTGGACCAACAATAAGGCATTCTGATCAATTTGAGTAATTTGTGCACAAAGTGTTTAATCATGTTTAAGAGCTAATTAAACCAAATTAGAGCCTAATGAATAATTGCATGAAATTTTTTTAATACTTATTTATTTAAATAAATATTTAATATATGCATCATCAAGTGACCTCATTTCTTGGGAAGACATCCCTAGGCCATAAATGGCACAAATATCAAGATTATGGGTCTCTTATGCCTTATAATAACCCTCCATGCCTCTTCAATTCCCATTTTTCTAATGTCATGATGAGGATAATTGTATATTTAATTCCAAAAAATTTAATTAATCCTCAACCACACATCTTCATCTCAACATGGATGGTTCAGATTGATTCTGAGCAAATCTCAAAAATCTATAAATAAGAGGCCTTGCATATTGAATTTTAAGTTATTTTGGTGTAAATTTTAAATACAAAAATGATTCCAAAATACATTTTAACTAGTGTTATAATGTCCAAATATTTATCCAAGAAAATCCAAGCCAATCCAAAGCCACAAGGTGCTAAGGAGAAGAGGAGATATCCAAGCCTCCTTTTATGAAGACTTCATGAGCACAAGTTGAGAAAACCTCTACAAAAAGCATTTGGAGCATCAAATTAAGGTGAAGGATTCTTTTTATCCTTTACCTTTTAGTTGTGTTTGTCATTTTTTTATATTAAGATCACCCTAGTAACTAGGCATGAAGGTGTTAGTTTAGTGTGTTGTTTGTCAATTTGCTTTGTTTATTTTCTCACTAACACAATACTAATCTCCTCTTCTTAGTAAAATTCCTAGTTCAAAATGTTATCTCCCCCACCATGTTGACACTTTGATCTATCAAATAACATGGTGACTTGATAGGTGAAGTATACTTGAGATAGGGGTGTGATGGATTCATCAGGGAACTCAAGAGGAGGAGGTTGGTTATCTGTTAACGGTGCTTGAGCCAATTGGTCGACAATGAATTGACCTTTAATTGAATTTTGTTGAATGAAATCAAGGTCAAATTTTGATAAAATCATGAGACACTTGGCCATACAATGGTTTTAGTATGGCTTGGAGTGCATATACTTGAGTGGGTCAGTATTGGTTATGACATAGGTATTTTGGTTAAGGAGGTAGTGGAAAAGCTTGGTAGCCATGAAGACTAAAGATAAGTAATGTTTCTTGATATGGTTATACTAAGGCTCATACTCTACAACCATACAGATAATGTAGTAGATGGCTTGATCTTTGTGTTGTTTATTATGATGAGCAAGCATTGCCCTAGGAAGTGGTCAGTGGTAGAGATACAAAGGTAGAAAAGTTGGTCATCCTTGGGAGGGGTCAAGACAAGTGGAGATAAAATTTACTTTTTGAGTGAATCAAAGGCCTTCTGACAGTCACTATTTGACTTAAAAGATAAATCCTTCTTCAAAAGGTGATTGAAGGGTTGGCATTAGTCTGAAAGATGGGAGATAAAATGATAAATAGATTGGAGCTTCCCCTACAAACTATGGAGTTGATTGAGGTTGATTAGAGGAAGCTTGTCAAGGATGGATTTAATTTTGGATAAATAAACTTTTTTTCCCAAAAGGGAAATGATAAAACTAAAGATCTTTCCTGATAAGACCCAAAAAATGCACTTCTTGGGGTTAAGGTGGACATGGTAATGGATAAGGCACTCAAAGATGATCTTTAGAATGGCTAAATGATCTTTATGATATTTGAATTTCTCAATAAGGTCATCCACATAGTATTTTACAATCTTGTGGATAAGGTTGTGAAAGATGTAGGTCAGAAGGTGTTGGTATGTTACACTAGCATTATTTAGTCCAAAAGGCATGACCCTATAACAGAGCATTTTACATGGGGTGATAAATATAGTTTTGTGCTGATCTTTAGGGGTGATTAGGATATTATTGTAACCTAAGAATCCATCCATAAGAGATAACATCTCATGTCCATCTGTAAGATCAACTAGCTAGTCAATGCTTGGTAGAGGAAAGTCATCTTTGGGGTAAGCAAGGTTGAGGTCATGAAAGTCCACACAAATGTGTAGTCCCCTTGTGGATTTTGTGATAGGCATGACATTCAAGACCCATTAGGTATAGTTAATTAGTTGAATGATATTGACACATAGGAGACTTTGGAACTCTTCTTTGATGAGAAGGGTTATGTGAAGATGAATTCATCAAAGTTTTTGCTTGATGAGATTGGTGTCATAATTGGTGACTATTTTATGGGTGGTAATAATAGGATCAATGAAAATCATATCAACATATGACCAAGTGAAGGCTACATTGTGGTCTTAAAGGAAGGAGGGGAAATCTTGAAGTTCCTTAGAATTTAATGATTAGATAATTTTAATGATGTGGGAGTTGTTTTAAGTGCCTAAGATGATATCCATGGTGGATTCATTCAACATGGTCAAAATCTTAGGAGGAAGGTATTTTTGGATGGAATAATTTGGGGTACTAAGGTAGGTAATAATGAAATCATCATCCTAGCATAAAATAGTGTTAATGGTAGGAGAGTCATCTCCTATCATCTTAAGATGGGTTATAGCGATGGTTACAATTTTACTTTGTTTTTGATAAGTTAAGGATTTGAGGATGATCATCTTGATGAAAAAAAAGTTAGGTGGGATGATGTCATCATCTTCATACTCAAGTGGAGGAGAGGTTTGTGTGGGAGGGATGTCTTTCTTGATAGTAGTGATAGTAGGTGGTTTGTTTTTCCTCTTGTTGGGAAAAATGAAACTAAGCCATGTTTCTCATGAGGATTTTTAGTCTCAATGGAAATCAACTCATGTGGAGCATGCTCATATTGTTCAAGACCAAATCCCTTCCATGCACACCTATGGAGTTTGATCTTGGTAAATCCTGGGTTATCTAAATAGAAGAAGCTAGAGATGAATAGTAAAGGTGAATAAGAGGTGGTAGAAGCATCAAGTGGTTTGCCGAGTCCCCCATAGATGAAATAGTTTTGATAGTGTGAAGGTCCAAAGGGAATAATGGCTCTAATATCAGGGTCATACCCAAGTTGGTGGTTAAGTTTCCCATACTCTTGGGGAGTAGGGAAAGCATCAAGGTCAAGGAGGTGGTATCCCCCTAGTGAAAGGCATTAGAATGTGGATTTCAAGTGATATATGGTGAGCATTTGATTTGAAGGGATACATGATATAGTAGATGACTCAGGGGTATAAGAAGATATGGGTTCATCCTTTATGGTTAGGGGATTGTCTTTGGCTAAGAAGGGTACACTAGATGGAGGTAGAAGGACATTTTTGGGTTGACAAGTCATGTTTCATGATGAAAAGGAAATTGGGTCAACTTGTATAGTGATAACCTAGCCCTCGTGCTCAAATTTGATGAAAAAATTAATGGTAAAAGGTACACAAACCATGGAACAAATCCAATGTCATCCTAGCAAGACATTATACTAGAATTTAATTTAAACTACATAAAATAGCTCTAGGAGCATACGATGTCCTAAATAGATATGGAGGACAATAGTTATCAAAGTAGTGGCCATGGTATTGTTGAAGGACTAGAAGATAGCTAATGTTTTAGACATGACATTGTCTGATAGTTTTATTTTCTCGTAGGCATGAGAGGAGATGATGTTAATATTGGATCTTCCATCAATCATAACCTATTTGATGCAAGTTTGGTTGATGTAGGTAATGATGAAAAGATGGGATTTGGGTCATCTAGATGGATATAAGGTATTTTTGAATCCTTGAAGGTGACAAGGTTATAAATTTAGAGAGTGCTAACAAAGACTACCTGAGGTTTAGGGTCTTTAATTTGGATCTTTAATAATTTCAATGACTATAATTTTTTGGTGATGATGAGGTGAAGTAAAAATTAACTCATATAAGCTCATCTTTTCCAGGGTCTAGTGAAGTTGTTTGATCACCACTCTCTTGATTGATTTAGAGGAGTTGGATTGAGAGGTTCTTAAGATATATACATTGGTTTTGGTTGAAGGTGAAGGTGATTGATTTTGATTGTGTTGAGAGGTAGAATAGGGATAGGTCCATGAAATGGACACTTTGACCTTCCCCTTATCCTTCTATAGAGCATGTGATTATGTGACCAATTGGATAGTATGGGTAAAGGGAAGAGTTCAAGTAGGAGATTGGTTTGGTTCATCATCACTCTAAGGTGAGATTGGGGGATTAGCTAGGCATTAGGTAGGGGTTGTTGGTCGTTTAATTTATAGTGAGATTGTGGTAGGTTGATCTATTAATAGATCACCCTCATCATAGATCTAATGGATTATGGTTTGGAGCGCTTTGTAGTTATTCATGTCATGCACTGATGTCCTATGATAGGAGCAACTTGGTAGTTATTATACCAGACTAGTTTTGGATTGAGACGGTTGAATAGCCTCATACAGGGTAGGGTCAAACAAGAATATTGTAATAACTTTTGGAAAATGGTTGAGTAAGGCTTAGTTAAAGTGTGGAGAGGGTTTAGCAGTTTTGGTCTTGGTTGGTGAGATGTAAGTCTTTTTAGAAACATGATTGGTGGTAGAGGTCTTGGGTAAGGTAGTGTGCTTAGTTTATGGTGTTCATTTTGGTAAGGTAGAAGTTGATAAATTAGAGGTAGGAGGTTTTAGGGTAGATAGTTTGGTTATTGATGGTTCGATGAAGATGGGTGTGTCAAAAATCAAGTGTGCTAGTATAACCAACAATAGCAATTGACGTTTGGTTGAGATAGTCAACTTCTTAATCAAGGTGGAGGGATTAAGCCCCAAAATTAATGTAAAGGTTGAAAGAGGTAGGATTTTGGCCCTTTAGCAATTTTCTAGTTTTATTTCCTTGGTCAATTTGATTTAGTGTTCAGTTTATGGGTTTGGTGGGGTCAGCTCCAGTTTCAAAGATGGTTGATTAAGGTTTTGTGTAGGGAAGATGCCAAGGTCTTTTATTGTTTTAGTTGAGGCGATAGAGGATGATTTGGCTATTTGGGCTTTGGTTGTTTTGGATGGTTGGGAAATGGTTAGGTTGGTAGAGGTTTTTTTGGTTTGATTGATAATATAGAGGTTTGGACAATAAAAGTGGTGGGATGGTCTGCCAAAGGTATGGTTGGAGGTTCTTGTTTGGTCATGTAAGGGAGCCCCAATTTTTTCAAAAATATGGCTCAATCCACATAAAGTTTGAAGACAAATTCCAACCTCTAAACTAGTCTAGAGAAGGGTTTATAGATTGGTCTTATTCCCTAGGTGTTGGACTTGAAGAATAAACCCATCGGTTGAGAAAGGGGAATGGTGACCTCATCCATTTCCTTAATCAAAGGATTCAAGTTTTGAATGGGTAGTTCCTTTGTGGGAGGTGTAGGTGCGGTGTTTTCTTCCATGGAAATGCTCTCCAAAGGGGAAGTAAATTTCTTGGTAGTTGAGGGAGAAGGTAAAGTGGTGGTGGTTGTTGGTTCGGGTATATCCATTGAAAGAAGGATTGATGAATCCACACCTCAATAAGTGAAGGAGGAGAAAGGGTTGATTCCTTGCTTGGGATCTATAAAGGAAGAGAAGGTAACTCAACTACCTCAATAAGTGGAGAGGGTGAAGAGTAGGTAGATTGGGTGGTAGGTTCCTCAATAATGAGTGTGTCAAGAATCATATTGATAGTATGGGCATCATGAGAACACTCAACTTTGTTGTTCTCATTTTTTTAGGTGCATGATTGGGAAAATATTACCTGAAAATGTCAAGGGCTTGGTTTGGAGGTGTGTTAGGGTTTTCCAACACAAGCTCCCCCTTGTCAATGGGGGATTAAACAATGTTTTTGATGGTATTACACCTACTAATGTCATGCCTAATTACTCAATGGAAAGCACATACGTCATTCTCATTGTATCAACTAGGTTCAGGATGAGAAGAATTAAATTATTGAGGGGGTTTGATAGGAGGAAGTTGTATGATATTAGCTTTCAATAAATTCTCTAAGATCAAAGCATATGCTTCCCAAACAGGAGTAAATTGCTTTTGTTTGTTTCAATTTTGGTTCCTCATGTTTTATTTTGAGGAGATAAAGGAGTTATGTTGATTAATAGGTCATGGAGGAGTAGTTTTAAGGATAAACACATTCATATTTCCCTTATTTTTGGTATTGGTATTGGTTTGATTTTTTGGTTTGGAGGAAGAAGCCTCATAAGTTTTGTAGTTAGATTTTTTGTTTTTCAACTTTAGCTTTCCATCATCAATGAATCTATTTTCTAACTTATGTGCCATGGTAAAAGCTTCATCAAATGTTTTGAAGCTTTGGACACACAACGTAGAAAATATGTACTTGGCACATGCCCAATCAAAAAATTTTATTAGTTTGGGTTGCGGTAAAGAGAAGAGAAGTTGATTGATTAGTCTTCTCCAATGAGCTACAAAATCAACAATAGATTCATCATCAAATTATTGGATAAAGTAAAGTTTAGTGATGGAAAATTTCTTGGAGATGTTTATTTAAAAGTGATCTAAGAAAGTTTGGTCTAGTTGGGTGAAGGAGAAGGGAGAGTGTTTGGTTATGACACTATATCAATCTAATGCTAGACTAGATAAGGACATGGGGAAGGTAAAAATAAGGAGGGAATCATCATAGGCAATCAAATAACATGAATTCCTAAATTTCCTAAGGTGCTATTGGGGATCCTCTTTACTTTTAAATTTAGAAAACTTGGGAAGTTCCCACTTAGGAGGATATGGTTTGATAGGGATAGATGGATGAATGGTCTCATTACAGATCTAGTCATATGATAAGATGTTGTGAGAACTAGATATGGATGACTCTAAGGTGGTCATTTTATCCATGAACATTTTAATTAGATCCACTTGGGGTTGTGTGCCTAGAAATTTGTGAGGTGCATATTATTGTGGCAGCTGGTTGACATATTGATAATTGGTAGGGGTTGAGAAGCTAAAGCATATTGATATGTGGACATAAGTGGTTGGGTGGATGATATGTAGGGGTAGGTGGTTATAGGTGGTTAGTTAGTAGGTAAAGGTACATGCCCTTTTGAGTTAAGGATATATCCTAGGTTTGGTGCAATGGGTACCTACTAGGTAGGAGCAGTGGTTAGGTTGGTGATCAAAAGAAGGGTGGTGACAATTTTGTTAATTGGTGGTAAGGTAGAAGATTTTGAAGTGGGGTAGTAGTTAGAATATTAGGGGTAGTTAAAGGAATTTTGGAAATACTAGCTGTAGGTACTCCCATTGTAATGGGAGTATAGGTGGCTAATTGTTGGGTTGTTCTTCAGGTAGAGGAGTTTTTGGTGGGGGTGGAAGGTATAAGGGTGTTTATAGGTTAGGTAGGTTGGTTTTCCATAGTAGTATCAAAGATATTATTAGTAGATAAAGAAGCTTGGTTAGTCAATGGTTGGGTGGCGGATGTGGCAATGGAAGTCTTTCCCATAAGGTGGGAAAGCATTCCATAAGGTGGGTCCATAGGTGGAACTAAAGAAGGGGTATGGTGAGGGATGGTGTTAAGATAATGTTGAATGGTCATATTATTGATATCTAAGAAGGAGGAAAAATATGCATCTCCTTGGAGAACTACCTGAGGGAAGGAAGGAATTCTTAAAGGGTGAGGAGAATCTTTTTGTTTAGAGATATACTCCATGGATGAGGAAGTAAAAGAAGTTGATTGGTGGCAATGGGTTCTATCATACTATTTTCTTTCACTACTAACAAGTTAGAACCATATAAGATAAGGGTGAGAGAATAAAAAAACAATCTCACCACTCAAACAAAGAGAAGACAAGAAATGAGCAAGGAAATCAAACACACACTAAAAATTACATTAAGTCCTAAAGCTCTTTTTAGTCTCTCTTTTGGTTTATACCTTAAGATTTCAAGAAATTATGTGACTCCACTGTGGCTAGTAGAACAGGTACTAGAAAAGAAATTTATGGATGGTTTAAGGTTATGTTTAGGCTCTCAAAAGGATCTATACTGGGAATCAATAGGTGGCTTTTTATTAAGGCCTACCCCCTCACTTCACACATCCTAATGATAAGGTTGTTGGGTGCTTAGCCAATATATACCAATTCTCAGAGTTTATACTAAACTAGAGAGTTGTGGTGGTTCTCCCCTTAGTAATGACCTCAAAGTAGGATCACTGGGAAAGGGTAAGGTGACTGTTAGGTGATGAAATCCTAGTTGATCCTTATCTCAAGTTGTTTGATGTTTTATTGTGAAAGTTATTTGGTTTAGTATGTGAAACATAAGTGATGTTATGATTGTATTATTTTTAATTAATTTAACTAAGTGAGCTAAACTTACAAGCAAGCAATGGATGGACTTAATTTTAAGCCTAAAATAAACTTTGATTTGGTTTATGAACATAGAATATGGAGAAGAGAATAGAGATGCAAAAAAAATAAACCCAAGTAGAGACTCAAGGATCCCACTAGGCATGATAGAATGTTTCATTTGATTTTAGCTTATATTTCAATAAAGGAAGAAAGAGAAACTAGATACGGGTATGGTTAGAAAACCTATTTGATTGTGTACACATTCAATCAGATGATTGAAAGAGCTCCTATTTTGATTGGGAGGATGAATTGTATTTATGATAACACTAAAGCAATTTCTTGGTTAGATAGATAGCTAGGTGGATTTCCTAGTGCTAGCTAAATCCCAGAAGCAAGAGCCTCCTTGGGGGTTGTCAATCCACATGTTTTAAACATTTAAATTTATAAAATAAAAGATAAAATACTTGCATAAATGATCAAAAGGTACTAAAATTAAACACAATAAATGGTCAATAATGAAGTAGGCTAAAACTACTAATATATAAATAATTAATTCAATAGTAATGCTAAAGAAGCCAGATGTGCTTCAAAAAATGGGTTAGGGTTATATGAATAGGCAAATGAAAATAAATTTTGATATGGTTGAGGGTAAGTAGATGAAAATAAATTGATATTATTTCTTACCATAGTGGCCATCAATAGTTGGTGTGACTTTTACTGATTGAGGCAAACATTGTTGGTTGGATAGATAATCAGTGATCAGGATGACCATCGATGGTTACTGTTAGTTGGGTCCAGGTTAATCAAAGGTAAAATTGATGAGATCACAAAAGGAAATTATGGGAGATTGGTTTATGTTTGCTTGATTACAAAATGCAAATAAAGTAATTGAATAATGGAAAATAAATACTTAGCTTATAGAAGGTTGATCTAATGAATGGTTAAGGTAGTTGGCTCATTGATAGATTCTAACATGATTTCAATAGGGTAATGGTGTTTGGATATTGTCTGAGGGGTGGTGGTAAGTCAGATATTTGACATGATGGATGGATTTCAGGATTTCTAGAAGAAGTTCCCTGCAAATAAACTCTAGATGTAAAAGCTCTTGAAGTTATGGATCCCATTTTCACCTACTACTCGTCTCTTCTTATAGGCATAAGGGAGAGGTCCAAGTAAAGGTTCAACTGAGATTTTTAATTATAACTCATGCATGAAATGAATTGCATGTATATTTAGATGAGATAATTATAAAAAATCAAGGTGGAGTTACAGATGAGTTAATTTACTTTAGATGATTGAACCTAACCATCAATGGTCAAGGTGACCATCGATGGTCACCCTAACCATCAGTGGTGAAGGGTCAAAGGCAAGGTTGGTAAAAAGGTAGGTTTTATCTAAAATGTCAACTAACTTAGGTTAGGCTTGGTTGGGTTTATTTAGGAGTTAAAAAGGTCAAGTTTGGTCCCAAGGTGGTCTTGAGGTGGTATAGGGGAATTGCGATATTTAGAACCATTATTTGTGGATTTATGTTGTCTACACTATACCCATTACCAAATTCTATATGGGAATCTACATTGGTATTTTATTTTTCAACCTTTTATTTGGTCACTTGATCATCCACTTCATTCATTTGGAGTGGGCACTACTGCTTAATCTATTGATCAACTCAAAGCACACCTATGCACTAGGGAAATTATCAGTGCCTACCTATAGGAGTTGATGTTGTACAAAGGAAGGAGGCCCCAAGGTAGAAATTTCTATATGATGTCATATATTTTAGATGAAATCATGGAGAATTTTTACCAATACAATGGGACCTTATGGAATCTAAACCCTAAGTAAATCAAGAATAGAATATGTGACTTCTACTCATTGATCCACATATATGTATATGTGAGGAACATATCAAGAATTTCATAGGTTTTATATCCTCAAGTCTAGATGGAAATTTATGGGGAACCACTACCCAAGATAACCATGAGCATCACTAATAAGATTATGAATTTGGGTGATTATTTTCTATACCTAGACTATACTATTATCATGTTTTTTAGACACAACGTCTACCATCTTCACCTCCCCAAATTCATCTTAGATAAAGTTATTGAGAAGGAGATTGCATATCAGCTATAGTATAGGATAGATGAGATATAACTAAGAGCAAAAGGATAACCTTCCAAATCTCCCATCCCACAATTGGGAGGATGAAATACATATACCCAAGACATTTCATAAAGGTTGGTGGTGCAAGGAAGGCTTATGCCTTAACTACTTTACACCATAGTTATTGGGACCCCATGGGAAAGTATAACAAAAAGTTCATAATCTGGGTATCCCCTAGAAGAATGAGCCTTTTTATCATGACTTCTTATTCCTCAATGAAAAATATGATGTATAATTTAAGGAAAGGGATAAGAATTTTGGTGTGAGAAAGGATTTGCTTAGATCAATCCAAGCAGATCCTTCCCTCACACTTGGGCAAACAAAATTTAGGATCCCACCACCAAATGGATGGACATCATCTGATTTACACATAAATAAACCCTTAAAATATCCATAAGATCAAATTTAGGACTACCAAAATCCACCCACTATGATGATAGCTCCAAAAAAAGAGCAAGAGTAAGGTGTAGGGGAGACATCAGCTACTAGTGTGAAAGAGGAAGAAAAGACTCCTTAAGTTTAAATCTTCATTATTAAACTAAGGAAGGTGAAATAATAAATAGAAGAATAATAAATTTAGGTGAAGGAAAAAAATATTATGGGAGAGAATAAAATCATTTGTCTAGATTATTATGATGAGGAAGAGATTGCACCTACTTTGGCAGCTTCAACAACCACAACATCCATTATGACTCTTCCCCTTCCTACCCAACAAGTGACTACTCCTGAGGTTGAGAGGACAATAATTTGTTACAATATAAAAAATAGGGTAGTAAGGCCATAAAAACCATATATATAAGGTGATCCAATCCATGAGGTGGATGAAGAAGAGATGTAACAAGGCAAGGTACTAAACTTTCAAGGATTAAAAGGAAAGGTATTATGTAGAGGTGACCAATTAGGTAACAATTTTTCAATTAATACTCCCTTAAGCCATCTTCTTATCATTTCATTACTATTTATATCTTATTTACCATTGGTAATTATTTATTATTTTCATCTTGTGTCATTGCCTCCTTCTGGACCTATTTTCACAATTGTTTTTATAATTGCTCCACTAGTCTCCACCTCTACTTAGACTATCACTAGTCATCCCATCACTCAAATGTTAGCTTCTTCCACCCAATTAAACTTTCCAATGATCTCATCATTAATAGTGTAGAAAAAAAATTGGTGTCCATAAAGAGATCTTTGAATTAGAAACTAGTCTACATTATCCATCCCATGCCACATCTAAGAAATATATAATGGTTCAAAATAATATATCCTTTAATTCCTAATCCATCCCTTAAGATTGAACCTATAGAATACACTAAAATATAGGCACATCCACTAAATCCATTAAATATTACCCTTATATATTGGGCCAAGGAGTTAGGAGCATTAAACTTTAAGATCATTGAGCTACCCATTGTGATCTCACTCTTTAATAAATCAACTAGCTCCATATAAAGGGTAAGGGAGAAGAAGGTGGAGGACAACATGGGGAAGAGTTTAATTTTGGAATAAAGAGAAGAGATTTACTCTCTTTTAAATATATAAGATAAGAATAAGGGTAAATCCCATTACATTAAGGACTTTAAGTCCTATATGGAGACCCATACTAGAGAAATGTTGGCCATTCATGAAAGTACAAAGTAGGCAAGCAAATAATTGTAATAAGAGTTGGACACCCTCAAGAAATAACAATAGGTAATCCATGTTCCCTCTAAGATAGAACAAGATATCTAAAGTGAAACATTGAGATTATATAAGCTATTAGATACTATTCATTTTGAGATCACAATTGGATCTCCACTTAACTATAATAACTAAATTGTTTAAAGTTCTCTAGGAAGGCAAAAACATGCTAAATATTTTGGTTTTGTAAACTACCAATAAGGCATTTAAGAATTTGAATTTGAGGCCCTACTTGAAGTATACAATAAACTAAATATTTAAGTCATTAGGAGCCAATAATTTTGGTAATGGGTAAATGTTGTTGATGATTTGGTTACAAAGATAACCAAATAAGAGAAGCATGCAGTGAAAATTTTGAATGAGCTAGAATTGACATGTGCATGGGATGGAACTAGGAGGTTGGTATCTAGGTCTTATTTTGACCAAATATTACAATAATATTGATATAATTTCAAGTAGAGTTTACAAGGCTTAAATCTATAAGATATTGAATCAAATCTAGGTTTGGTAAGGAAGAAGGCCACTGAAGTAGAAGTCTTTGAGGTAGGCTTTCAAGCTACTAAATTTGATCAAGCAAGGATGATGGAACAAGAATATATGGTGATAATAATTTATCTTATAGATATGATCATAATATGGGAACAACATGTTAGTGGATACAAACACTCTTAGGCGCTAGAGGCTTATACTAAGTCTTCGTTAGTTTCACCCATCACATTAACTCCAACTACAACTTCTAGTTCAACACCACCTACGACTTTAATTCCTTATAATTTAGAAAGTGAATCAACTTAAACCACCTCATAAACTCAAGTTATCACCATTTTCACTCTAGTCATAGTTTAACTCCAGTTACAACTTTAGTTCCATCCACAACAATGAGTAGTGCAAATAGGAGCTAAGCCATCCTTTGTCGAGGGCTAATTTTGTATAATTTTACATGTAATTATTATTCATCTAATCAAGGATAATTAATCCTTGTTATATTTATGTTTTAATTAACCAAATTATTTTTTTAATAGTATGCACATGTTACATGACTATTTTAATGTTTGATTTATAAAATATAATTTTGTACCAAACTATAACTTAGGTTTTAGTTATTCTGATGCAATCTAAAAGTTTTACTACAATTGGAGGATGATATGACCCATTCATCAAGTCTTTTAAATACATGTAAAAACCTCTTTTAAAGGATTAGAGTTTTTTATTAGTATACAAAGATAAACCAATTCATTGATTGTCATACACATGTGTTTATTCTCTCTTCTTCCTTTTCTATGTTATTGTAAATTTATCTTTTTTGTCTATATCAACTCAATAATTTTGAATTTGTTAATGTTATAGATGAATCTAGATGTTTTGATTGATGAATGTTTATCTTAGATGTCCAATATCTAATAAAAATTTGTAAAATTTATTAGTTTAAGCAATTAGTATAGATTAAGTTGATAATCCAAGGTGTGTAGGAGTATTTTTTTTTGTATAGTCTTCTAGGTGTGTGTTCTATCTAATTTAGATAACTTATTAATCTAATATATAACCTATCGGATAAGGGTGTTCAATAATAACTCTAAAGAGAGTAAGCTTTAGTTCAAATTAGTAAGCTTCCTATACTTTTTTTCCCAGACTACTAATTGTGCTTGTTCATGAGTGTGAAATAGCTATAAGTAGAAAACATTAGCCTTGAAGATACTTGTCCACCAAATAAATAGTATTAGAAGTGACCTTTTAGTAACATAGATCTTTGTTTTCTACTTTACATTTCCCATATTTTGAATTTCTTTAAAATCTACCCACCATAGAGTAACTCTCCACCCATACAACTCATTTAGTGTTTATTTTATATTATATGTCACACATCCATCCATAAAACTGGTTGAAAAACCTACATGCTCAACCTATTATTCTACTATCTTGTTTTTTTAACCACATACCTACAACTTGTGCCTTAGAGTGTAACTTTTTCCATAGATATCTTCAAACATTAGAGGTAACCTTGTTCATTCTTCTATGATGTGCATAAAACCCACATCAACACAACCCTTCCTTTGGATGTTATTCAATAAATTATTTTATGAAGGGGGGTTCTTCAAAATAAATTATCTATGATTAGGAAGGAGTCTCAAATACATTCCCCACCCCATCACAATATTCCTATCATCCTAGAGAGAGGTCACCTAGTCCCCCAAAATAACAAGCAAATAAATTTCTTTCACCATGTAGAGATTAGTATGAGGAGCACTAGTAAATTAGAAGTAATGCAAGATTTATTGTTTGGGATTTGTTGAGAATATCACCACCCATTTTTCATAGAGAGTGAGATGGTTTTTATACTAAGGCATGCATTTTTATTTTTTATCATTGGTTTGTCTTGTAGGCCTATGAGACTAATATCAAGGCTCATTTTCTATCATCCTTACTAGAGATAATAGTGAGTATCTAGTGGAGGAATCAAGAGCACAAGATTTGATTGGATAGAAATTTCATTACATGAGATTTTTTTATGATGATTTTTTTACATGTTATGTATTATATCATTACATCAACTAGAGGAATAAGGATTCCACAATCTATGACAAGGTTCTGACATTGTGGCTTAATATGAGTAAATTTTGGAGTTATTTTAATTATGTGGGAATTCTTCAGGATGAGAAACTACAACTAAGTTGGTTCATTAATGGCCTTAATGTAGATAAATATGGAAAAAATTCTCTTCTCTCTCCTCTAATCATTGATATTTTTGTGGAGAAGGTGTATATGGAAGAGAAAAACATAATAAAATTTCATGAGGCTAGAGATAAAATGTGAGGCAATTTACTATCTCATCAAGACTTTAGATCATGAGGAACCTATCCCCCAACTAGGGGTTGTCAAAGGCACTATCAATTATTATATTTCCCTTATCAATAGTCATATCATAATTCCTAGTATAACTTTCATTATCATCACCACTAACCTCAATAGGAATCTTAGAGAGATAGAGGACAGTGTGTCCAGGGATAGAGTAGAGACATGAGTCTAGATAGATAGTATTTAGGGATGATGCATACTCAAAATTTGTATTGAAATGGGCCTTTAGATTCTTTAGGACTAGGATATGAGAGGTAAGGTGGGATGCATATGATCAAGGATAAGTCTAGAGGTGCATGTTTATTATGTGGGGCACCAAATCACTTTTCACTAGAGTACCTAGTCAAAGCCTATACCAATGACTAGTAAAAGTCTATTTTATCCAAGAAAACCATTGGTGCAGTGGGACATACTCACTACATGTATGCAATAATGGATAATAAATAAACATAACACTAGGATATATTTATTTAGACTACAATTAGAATTCATTGGATTTTAGTATCAATATTATTTGACTTTGTATCTTTTTTTTATTGCAGTCTCCCTTTTAGATTTTTTTATCTAGTTTCCTCTAGCCAAGGTGATCATTTAGATCTCGAGCTGGATTCTAGGACTAAGATGGTAGTATGCTCATTTTTATTGGTTATGTTCTTGACTTTGGAATATTCACCACTATTCTCAATATTTGAATAATACCCTTGGGTTTTGATGATGTTTTTTTGGGTATGGATTGGATCAGGACCCATCGAGCTAAGGTGGATTATCATAGAAAGGTTATCAAGTAATAGAATGACCTGGGAGTAGGAATATTATCACGTGGATATAGAGGCCCATATATCTTCATGTGATTTTTTCTATATAGATTAGGTGGCATGCACACAATGGATGTTCAATTTTTTGCATCATAATTAATGATATATATAATGACAAGAGATTAGGGGTGACACATGAGGGCCATGCTATGTTATAGAAATTTTAATATGTATTTCCTAATGATTTTTATAGACTAACCCCTTTGAGGGAGATAGATATATGGATTTACCTTATGCCTAGAGAAGATCCTATATTCACGAATCCTTATAGGATGAATAGAATTGAGATTTTTGAGCTCAACATGTAACTAAAGGAATTTTTATAGAAATGACTTGTTCATTTTAATATTTATCCATTCAAATAAACTACTATTTTTTTCAATAAAATGATAGTTACTTCATTGATATATTAAACACAAATAATTGAACAAAGTAATTAAAGAATAGTTACCCCCTCCTAAGGATCCATGATTTATTTTCCCATATTTAATGTGATAAGGTGTACTCAAAAATTCAAATTTAATTACATATACCATGACATGAGTATAACATAATAATATATTAACAAATCCACTTTATGGGCATGTTATGGCCATTATGAGTTCATAGTGGTGTCATTTAAGTTGATTAATGAACCTATAGTCTTAGAAATGGTTTCTTCATTAAATTCTTGGAGAATTTTGTGATGGTATTACCTGATGATATATTTATTTACTCATGGAGTGAGGAGGAGAATGTGGAGCACCTATGTCAAGTATTGCATATTTGTAATTGGAGAAAATTATATGGAAATCTGAACAAGTGTTCCTTCTTTTAGTCAGATCTTTAGTAATTGGGTCACATTATTTTTGGAGATGGGATCCCAGTAGAACTATTAAATATTTGATCTATTATATAGTGATTGATACCCACCAATGTGGCATGGGTGTGAATTTTCATAGGGTTGAAAGGTTATTGTCACCACTTTGTTTAGGGCTTATTTGAAACAAAATAACCCATCACTTCCCTAAAATAAAAATGGAATAATTTAATTTTCTCAAAGAAGTGTGAGCAGGCCTTCTAGACATTAAAAAAGTGTCAAAAACTAGTACACTAATCTTAGTAGTACTTGATCCATGTTGAATTCTTTATGTGTACTGATGATTCTAAATTGGGCTCAAGAACAATTCTTATGTAGGATAACTGTGTCATTACCTTATATTCTCAAAACATCAAATATTATGAGTTTAAATACTCCAATAACTATCTAAATCTAGAATAAATGGTTCATGTAATTATTAGATCTCAAAAATTCATCCCTGGTAGTTGATTTGTGTTGAGAATAAATCACTTGCACCATTAGTGCATATTCACTCTACCCAATCTCAATGCCTATAAATGCAATTATATGGAGTTAATTTATGAGTATAAATTAGATAATTATTATATAAAAGTGAATTATATTTATTTATTTATTTATATGATTGGAGTAGGAACTGACATGAGATTGTGATCATGATTATTCATGATGCACTAGACAATACACACCATGAGCTAGAAACTATGACCTATCATACTGATCTGAGAGGCAAGATCCTTGAGTAGATTCTTGGTCATAGTCTTTATCAATATATTTTCAAGATGTCAGATTCAAAAAAGGCCCTAAATGTCAAGCTTGTGGGTTAATATTTAGATTCAAATGGTATTTTTAGACATAAAGGGCACCTTTATGTGCCCAATACTAGTGGTCATCAAGACTTGATATTGTTAAAGGATCACCAATACCCCTATTTAACTCATGATAGGGAAAATAAGATACATATAGATCTTAGATATTTATATCATTATCATGGATTATGAAATGATAGTAAGAGTTTGTGGCATGATGCCTTCAGTATTAGTGAGTCAATGTAGAACATTAACATTCAACATGTATTTTGTATCCACATGAAATTATAGAGTGGAAATGAGACACTATTTTTATGTATTTTGTTATAATTATACCTCTCCCTTCCTATCAACATGACATAATCATGGTGATAGTGGACAAATTAACTAAGGTGACTAGCTTCTCATTGACAAAGACCACTTATAATGTCATGGTTATGGAAAGATTCTTATTGGATGACATTATTAGTCTACATGGGATTCCATGAAAGTTTATTTTAAATAGAGATATTATTTATACTTCTAAGTTATATACCACACTTTAGAGGACCTTGGGCACTCAACTCAACTTTAGCATATTGTACCATCTAGAGACATATAGGTAGATAAAACAAGTTAACTAGGTATTAGATGATATTTTTTTCATATACATGATGGATCAATAGTCATATTAGGAGGATTTTCTATAATTTTTTGATCTTTTATAAAGTAATAGCTATCACAATTCCTTTAAGATGGATCAATATGGGTCTTATTATGAAAAACCATGCCAAAATACTCGATGTTGGGATAAGATTGAGGATAGGGTCATGATTGGTCCATCTATATTATACAACATTAATTAGTAGGTATTACTCATTAAAAAATTCCTAAAAGAGGTTAAAGATAGACATAATAAGTATATTAATGTGAAGATAATATATTGACACATTTTTATTTGGGACAAAATATGTTTACCAGTGTGATTGAATAAGAACCTAATCCTATATCAAAATGGATCTATGTTCATACCTAATTTTGTTAGACCCTTTTATATATTGGAGATATTAGGACTAGTTTCCTAACACTTAAATTTTACACCCATTCTATTTTGAGCCCATGATGTTTTTCATGTTTTACTTTTGAGGAGACATATTCTAGATATTTCTCATGTTTTGGATTGGATGGATTTTTAAGTCAAGGGGGATGGGAGGTTGATCTTGCATCCAATACTTATTTTGTCTTATTATATAATAGAACATTGAGGCCACAAGATAGACTAGGTTAGAGACCATTGGGATACATGTGAAGATTCAACAACTATTTGGGAGGATGTGGCACCCTTGCAACATTAATATCCCCACCTATTTCATTAAATTTTAGGAGGATGTTTATCTCTAGGGAAGGGGAATGTGAGACCACATTTTTATATCACTTTATATTATATGTTTTTATATATTTTTTGGACTCATCGTACATATACTGTATAGTATGGAAGGAACAATGTGCTCATTCCCTAAATTTAGTTTATTGTTATGGACAATGATTAATCATCTTAGTAGTTTTCATTTGTAGGTATATGGTTACTATTGTCACAAAATATCTCACCCTAGAGGAAGTTTTTCAATCCTACTCAAATATTTTGGAAACATTGGAATACCTCTATGCCTATGGGTTGCTTATAGTATAGGTATACCACTAGGTTTAAGGGCTAGCTCCCTAAATTGATCCTTAAGTGCTTATCACCTATACTAACTAATTTATTAAATGATAGGGGATAGAAGTAGACATGAAATTAATATACTCTAAGTGGGTGATACACTATAAATATATCCACAAAATTATCATCAAATTTTAATAAGAGACATGACATACAACACTAGCTTCAAAGTCCTAGAATACTCTAATATTAGTATTTCAAACATGCATGTGATATGCATGAAAACTACTCAAGGTAAGTGAACCAGAGATCAGTTTCAAACACTATGGATAATTTTACACTTTAAAATATACCCATAAACTTTACAACACTTCATGTGACCTGCTAGAGTGGAATAACTTGCATCAAACATGGAAAGATTGAGAGAAAGCAAGGATAAACGTCAATCACTTGAATTTTCACTATACATCACTTCACATAGTTAGAAAATATAGTTTTTTAAATCAAAATTAGATTGAATATATTAATTAAAGATAAATTAAAATATCAAACCAACAAAGATTCACCATACTAGGTGTAGATTTTTTTATACAAGAGCCAAAATGGCTTGCATTTATAGAACGTGAGAAGAGAGAGAAGAAAGTGGAGCTCAAGGGCCACAATGAAAAATTTAAAGGCATTAAAATTAATATAATTTTATAGTTATGAATTTTATAATATATTTTTTGAATGTCCTCTTGGATAAATTTCCACCTAAAGCATGACAACTCTCTAAACATGGAGTAGAGTTCTTCAAATGGCTTCTTGAAATTGCCTTCATGATTAGGCATATTTTGACTACTAAATACCATTATAGGGAAATTTAACACATATTAAATATCAAGGATAGGTTATAAACATGAAAAAACAATAATCAGATGTGTCCATAACTCATAGTCTTCTTCTAAACATTTGTTCTATCTATAGTCATTAATTAGCCTTATTTCACTCATTTCTCACACTTGTCACTCAAGTGACCTTTAGTTTCTCAATAAAATTTATGAAAGATGTGATATAAATTTTTTTTAGAGTATAATTTCATTACATTACATTAATTAGAACTTAAAACTCCTCCCCCCAATTGGACCTCTCATCTCTTCACTTGGTAGTCACTTTCCATTTTCACTATCTACCACAGACTGCTTGAAGTGAATGAGTTATCATAAGTGTTTTCATGATAAATTTTTATGATAAATGGACATGGATAGTTATTAAAATTCTCAATTTACCCTCCCTAATGATCCTCATTATTAAACTCTCCTCTACACCTACAAAACAATCAAAATCTATCAAAAAACCATATTTTATAACCTATTCGTACAAGTAGGGTACACACAAATCATGTGTCATGGATATTGAGAGATTTATATTCAATTAAAAAAAACATTTATAAGAAAAAAATATCCCTCTTGAATTCATTCCCATGTATATATTTCTAATTGGGTCTTTAACAAGGGTGTACGAGGGTTTATAGTGTTTCAAACTATTAAGGATTGTTCATGAAATCTTGAAATTGAAACCATAGAAAAATTACACTAATATAATGTAATGTAACATATTTAAAAACTCCTAACACCTTGGGTCACCATTAAACATGTATCTATATGTGTGATCATCCAAAGATAGCCTATTGAGATTCTTAAGTGCATTTTGTGTATTCTTGTCATGAAGTTGGGTCAAAATGGGCAACCTATGTGATATCCCTACACACAAATGGTTTAAAAAAACATTATAACTCAAAATTAAGTTAAAAAATGTTATTTAATGGTTCATATGTCTTTATAAGTGGATTTGGACCCCATTAGGGCTTAGGCTTAGTCTTAGGCCTAACATGCCTAACTATTTTCTTAATGCCCATAGCCACCCTA
Organism: Torreya grandis; assembly: GCA_037957365.1. Classification (NCBI taxonomy): domain Eukaryota; kingdom Viridiplantae; phylum Streptophyta; class Pinopsida; order Cupressales; family Taxaceae; genus Torreya; species Torreya grandis. The sequence continues at coordinate 355,913 of JARHVA010005844.1, forward strand.
TGTAGTTTCCAATGGATATGAGCTATCCTTAATGTTTTTACATGATTAAAAAAACTACCTAAATCATACTTTCATTGTTTTAAGACTTATTATCACCCTCTCTTACCATCACATATGCTGATGTAATCTAGACAAGTTGGGACTGCCCTCTATCTAAGATTAGACAAAGGGCACTTTCCCAATTTGGTCAAGAAAAATGTAAAATGGGAGGATAAAATAGGTAATAAAGTAATTATACACAAAAATTAAATATTTATTCACACTCCTATCACCTTCAAACATTACAAATTCTAAGTCAGACTTTGTATAATAGTGACTGTGTAAAGACTTTGAATCATGGCAATTGGTTGAAGGTTGAAACCCCTTTTTATATATTTAATTGATATAAGAATCATGTTAAGTTAGTAATACCATTATGAGAGTATATTTTTCATAATAAATTCATCCTAAAACCCTTTCCATCCTCTAATTTTCACTTCTCTCTATTTGCCTAAGCCTAATTGGTAGACTATGTTTCTTACTTATGAAGGGGAAATGCCTATAGGTGTCTTCCATGTGAAACCTTATATATCATGTTTAGAATAAAATTTAAGTCATAAAGTTAATATATTATATTATATTATATTAACTCACCTCATGTAATGAATTATGGCTTATTTTCACTTCCCTTCTATTAACAGTAGCCTAAGTTGGTCTCTCCACTATAGTAAACTGTAGGTGGCTATCCTTAGGCCATAAAGACCCTTATAGGTCATGTTAAACAAATAAAAAATTGTATTCCATGGCCTCATATTATTTCAAGTTAATAGTTTATTTATCATCTAAACCAATTAATTTTCCTTGTAGGTTATGATTCTATTATGTCATTACATTGAAAGACCTCTTCAACTTGAAATACTATAGAGTATACTAACATTCTACAGTGAGAAAATGCTTGAGATAGAGGCATATCTACATAAGCTTATCTCGACCAAAAAACCATTATATTTGGTTAATTCCTTGATATTATGTTTGAAATATATGATGAAGTAATTAGACTTATGTATAACTCATGCCATTCTAATGTGTGAAGGCCAAAGATAAGGCATAATCCTTGTTTCAAAAATTTTAAGGTAAAGAATCCATTTAGAAACTTTCTTGACTTATGAGCATGGTTTGGGGTATGTTTGAAAGAGGATGACTTAAATAATATTAAAATGTAACTTTCAATGCTCTTAGACCTTTTTGATACTTCAAATAACTTTAAATACCTTCATTCATCATCCTTTGATCTTTGTGGAGCTATCTGTAGGTGGGCATCAGTCTCAAAATTGTATATATTGGGGAATTTTTTTATCTCAACCAATTAAAACTTGATAATTTCACCTAAATATACCTATCATCACATTTTAGCCTCCATGTCTGACCATCATGACTATGCAAGGATCTTTTTCACTAGACTGTAGGTGGCTTCTACAAAAGAAACTAATTGTGGCATGTTTCTAACTATGTTCTTTATCAATATTAGACTTGAGACTCAACCTAAAAACACAAATGATTGATAAATATTAATTATAATTCTAAACTCAAACCATTACCTTGAATTATCATTGTTAATAAGATCAAACAAGCATATAATCCCCTAAAATTGATGAAAACTACCTATAAACTAGCAATGGAACTCTCAACTAGTAAAGTGGGATATTTTTCTCAAATAATTCACATCACACATGCATGTTAAATAAATTATCATGTGAGAAGTGATTTCACACTAATCATAATCAATTTCAACAATTATTTTGTATGAAACTGTGTAAACAGAGAAAGAAATTGAAAGGTATGGGGATGTGTCTATAGAAATGAGTCCCTAACACTATAAAATGGCTCATAAATCTTGGTACACAAAACTTGTAAATATTAACATAAAATTAGAGCTTAAAATTGGTACTATCATCCCTCAAAATCATTTGACCCAATTCATCTCCTATTGTTTGTATTAAACTGAAACTAGTTGACCATTTTTATGTGCCAAGGAGAGTGATGGAGCAACATAATGGTTTTATGCCATTTTTATCTTTTTAAAGATCATACATCATGGGAATGATTTTTTGGGACCTCAAGGCTCACTTTTGATACTTTTACATGTCCTAAAACTCCTACATAAGCCGTACAACTAACTAAAAATTGCCTTTTCTAAACCATTTTCTTGATTTCAATGTAACACCTACAAGTTTTTAGTTATGACTGACACATTTCATAATAATATAACATGTAATATGTTTAAATACACTTTAGACCACTTTTACTTGTATTAAAACCTTACAATATTCATAAATGATCTAAAAATGACTATATACAACATATAACCAACTAAGGACTAAAAATTACTATGACCAAGGCTAAAGACACATTATAAGACCCCAATTTAGGACCATAGAGCCAATTTTTATCCTATTATACCCCTACCTAGGTTTTCAACTATATAAGGTTGACCTATTTTGACTTATGGTTAAAATAGTCAGTAATCTTGGTGATTTCCTAGGGGTGGCATGCTAGTTATGCAAAATACCAGTATCCTACTCCTATCAATTAGGATATGGAGTCAAATATGCACTAATTAGACACTCAATTGACTTTGAAACCACACAAAACACACCAAACCATATAAAATATCACACAAAACAAGACACTACACATGTGTTCTCAATAACACTTATGGAACACAAACACAACAGAAACAAAGACACATCTATCCTAATATTTGAAAAACCTCAATCATTTGAGGTGAACTAAAACTTACCATGCTTCAAATAAGGTCAAATATGGTTCCTCTTTCATCATTTCTACTCCATTAAAGTAACCTATCATATGAAAAATGATTTTCAACAAACACTTGCTCTTGTTGATGGTCAATTGACTTACCATCCTTGGTTCTTCTATTGTCTACAAGTGGACTACTTTGAGCCTTTAAGAATGATTTATTTTTCCTCCTAAGGATTTTTTTCAAACTGCAACCTTAATAACTTCTTCCATGTTTGATTGGTACTCTCAAAATACAATCTAAGAGTGATCAAAGTTGTATTAAATTTTATTTATTCTTAGGCATGATGTTCTAGATGCATGAGATCATCAAGCTTATTCTCATTTTTCTCCAATGCAACTAAAAGTGATTCATATTTTAGATGAGGTGTTGAATACTCCTCATACATAGAATTTTTTATTTTGTGTTCATCAGGCTATTTTAAGACTTCAACTTCTTTGAAAACATTAAGACACTCAACCTTATGTTTGATAAGACTTTATCTTTCTTGATCAATATGACACTCAACAACCTTCTTGTTAGGTTCATTAAAAAATTTACTAGTAGATTCACACTCCTTAGGAGGGGAGGTTGATGTAAAAAACTACTTAAACTCTTAACTTATGACATTGAACCTTTGGCATAGGTCATCTTCTTCCTCATGAATATCATGTTCAAGGACTCCTTCATCAATTGCAAGTAGAAAGATAATGTTATTCTCACCATATTGATCTATCATGCTTTGAAAACTATCATCATCATACATGTGAATTAGGTCATTACCCTCAACAATTGATATAAAATAATGTTTAATGTTTACCTCAAAATGCATATATACTCCCTCATGGATTATGTAGGTGTCAAGATCAGTTTGCTCAAATTAAGTGTATGGATCATGTCCATAGGTATCTGTACCATACTCATCTATAAATAGATTAGATATGCTCTCAAGCTTAGAAGATGTCCCACCATCCACAATATACTTGTTATGATCATTAATGACATAATTCAAATTAGATCTCACTTATACATAGGGCTCAATATGAAGCTTAGAAAGTGGTTGAGTCTTAATGGTTACCTTTGTTCCATACATTGTCTTCAAGGCCAAAAAGGACCAATCAGCTGAGAGATAGAATCCTATATTGGTTAAGAAATATCTTGAGATGCCTATAACAAAGTGAGCAAGTAGACAATCATGAAGGAAAACTTTCAAACTCTTGACCAGTCTTACTGATTTAATAGGTATTCCATCAAGTTGAAGTAATCCTTTACTACATGGTTCATACTTTAGACCCAATTTTTTAGATACAATGTTGGGCATCACTGAGGTGATATCTCAACTATCAACTATGAATATGTGAAAAATTTTATCCCCCAAAATGACATTGAGATAGAAGGATGGATGACTTTCAGATTTTGAAGAGGGCTTAATAGCATGATTAAGAGAATTGTTAAGAGCAATGTCACTATGACTTTATGGTTGATGGCTAACATGAATTTGAGATAGCTACTTTTGTAAAAGTAATTTTTGGCCAAGCATGCGAAGGACATCCTAAAGATACATTTAAAATAATCTACAATGTTCAAATCATGAGTATTTACCTTACCTTAATTCCTTGAAGGAAAATAATTATTTAGAACTTGAGACATTGGAACATTTTGAGTAGGCCCTCCAACATTCTGATTTAGAGTAGGTGTAAGTGTTGTAGGGATTTCCATGCTTGTAGTCATACATTTCTACCTTGGACAATGATTACATGAACTTGTAAAAACACCACTAACATATTCTATATGCTTCCTCTTTACCCTAGTATTATCTATAACTAAATTACCTTGGTTGAGAACATATGTGTCTTCAACTAGGAAGTTTTCCAAGTCCACTCCTTGAGGTCACTATCCTTCATTTTCTTGTAATAAAAATTCATCTTCTAATAATAGTTAAGGAATGACTCCTCCTTTGGACACCAAATATTAATCTCCACCTTCATTTGCATCCATTAATTGACATTGTTACCACTCTTCTCCTTACACCAAGATGTTATGAACTGGTACCATTTTTATTGTAATAGAAGTGGAAGTTAGATTGTATGAATTAGTATGCCTATTAAAGTTAGGATGTCCTTGAACTTTTCCCTACCCATATTACTGATGTGAGAACCTAATTCCTTATTTAGGATAGGATAGGGGTTCTCATGAACACCTTGATGTAGACTTGATTGTCTAAGCTGATATTCTAAGAACTAAAACCTTGCATCTTTATCCATGACATCATCTACCAACTTAGGGGTAGCTCTAAGCTTCGTGTTAGAATTTGGGAAACACATGGAGTAGTAGTAAAAGTATTTGTAAATAGAGGAATAAACACTTTTGGAGGCAATTTCCTAGCTTGTATGAAGCCATTCTCATATTTAATAGTAAGGTCATATGCTTTGGGTAAGGTGTAACCATGCATGAAATGCAACATTATGTCTATGTCATTACAATAGTCCTTAGATATTTGGGAAACACAAATATTTATGGTGGTATCATGGGAGGAGGAAACCTATGCCAAGTCCTTTTTAATATCTCATTAAAATCATACATTATCTCCTTGGGGGTTCTTTGGATTACATTGAGTTAGTAAATGAGTGATATGTGATCACTCTTGTCTTCAAACCTTGACCTTAGCAGCTCTCCAAAATCATCCCAAGTTGGAATATATCCACTAGGCAAAGTCATATACTAGTTAAGTGCTTTCCCTCTAAGGGACATGTCAAGGGGTCTAATTGAAATGTTGACATCAATGACATTGTGAAAACTAAAAAATTTTGAGATATCACTAATATGCTCACGAGGAGTGACATGACCTTCACCATTGAATGTGGGAACACTTTTCATATAATTACAGGGTATAACATCATATGCATTGAGATCAATTGGATTTTTAGTATTAAAGGATAGGAAGGCATGCTACCTAGCCATGTTCTCCTCCAACTCTTCTTCACTATCTTGATAGTCATGGCTTGCAAAGTATTATTACTCTTCAAAGGTCATGATAGGTTGAGGATGTTGAACTTCAAGTGGAATTTTAGGTTGAAGAGGTGGGTTTATGGGATTGAAAACTCTACTATAAGATGCCCTAGCAAGGACCATGAAGTATGATCACAATAATATGATAAAAAAATGGTCTACAACTTGATTATACCTTTAATGGAGTCATTAAATGTTGATTAACACACCATATGCAACTGTGATGTTGTTAAGACCAACATTCACCTTGAAAAATAGTCTTTAGGATAATGGTCTCACTGGGTATGCTATAAATATTGTCACCAAATATGACACCATAGATGAGGTTGTTCAAGTCTACTACAATATTTGGGAAACATTGGAATACCTCTATGTATGTGGGTTGCCTATAGTAGAGGTAGACCTCTAGGTCTAAGTGTTAGCTCTATAAATTGATCCTTAAGTGCTTACCACCTACATTAACTAATTACTTGGATGAAAAGGGATAAGAGTAGACATGTAAGTAATCTAATATAAGGGAGTGATACACTAAAACTTTATCTACATGATTATCATATAAGTTCACTAAGAGACATGACATACAACACTAGCTTCAAAGCCCTAGAATACTCTAACATTAGTATTTCAAACATGGAGGTGATATGCATGAAAACTACACAAGGTAAGTGAACTAGAGATCAGTTCTAGACATTAATATACGTGTGAACATGAAAATATATCCATACACTTTATAACACATCATGTGACTTTCTAGATTTGAATAACTTGCATTAAACATGGAAAGATTGAGATAAAGTAAGAATAGATGTCAAGCACTTAACTTTTCACTATACATCACTTCACATACTTAGACAACATATTTTGTTAACTCAAAACTAGATTGAATATCATATTCAAAGGCAAAGTACAATATCAAACCATTAGGGATTGTCATACTAGGTGTGGAATTTTTTATACAAGAGCCAAAATGGTTTGCATTTATAAAATTTGAGAAGAGAGAGAAGAAAGTGGAGCTCAAAGTTCACAATGCCACATGTCAAGGAATGAAAATAATCTATATTGAAAAGGTATGCAGTGGATAATAGAGGTATGTAATTTACTCTTGGACAAATATACACTTGAAGCATGATAACTCTTAAAACTTGGCATAGAGGTCCTTAAATGGATTCTTGAAACTACCTTCATGATTAGGAATATTTAGACTAGACAATATAAAACTTAGGAAATTTGACACATGAAATATCGAGCGGTTATAAACACTCCAAAATAGTCATGTCCCTAACTCATGGCCTTCTTTTGGAGACTTATGCTCACTATCTACAGTCCTAAATTAGCCCTATTTCACTCATTCCTCACACTTGTCACTCAAGTGACCTTCATTTTATAAATAAAATATATGTAAGAAGTGATATTAAACTTTTATATAGTCCCTATTCCTTACATTCCATGAATCTGACTTTAAAAATCCCCTTAATTGGACTTCTCATCTCTTCACTTGACATACACTCTCCATTTTCACTATCTGCCATAGACTACCTGAAGTGAATGAGTTATAATAAATATTTTCTTGAAAATTTTATGTGATAAATGGACATGGATATTTATTACAAGTCTCAAATGACTCTCCCCAATGATCCTCACTCTTTAACTCTTTGTTGCACTTGTAAAACAATCAAAAATTCTCAAAACCCCCTATTTTGTACCTTATTCATATAAGTAGGGTATAGACCAATCCTATCTCATAGAGATTGAGAGATTTATATACAAGTATAAAAATATTTTTAGGCCAAACCATCCCTCCTAAATTCATCCCCATTTATATCTTTCCAATTGAGTCTTTGACAAGGGTGTAGGAGGGTTTCTAGTGTTTCAAACTGTTAAGGATTTTCATGAAATGGTTATGTTGAAAACATACACCAATGACACTAATATCATCATATGTAACCTCTTAAAAAACTCCTAACACCTTGGGTCACCATGAAACATGTCCGTATAGGTATGAGTATCCAAAGATAGCCTATCAAGCTCCTTAAGTGAAATCTATGTATCGTTATCATCAAGTTGGGTCAAAATGACCAATTAGTGTGATCTCCTTGAAAAAAAATGGTTTAAAACAACCTTATAACTCAAAATTAATGTCATAAATGTTATTTCATGGTTCATATGTCATTATAAGTGGATTTGGACCCCATTAGGGCTTAGCCTTAGTTTTAGGCCTAATAGGCCTAACTGTCTTCTTGATGCCCATAACAACCATATATAGTTTCCAATGGATATGAGGTATCCTAAATTTTGTTTAATACTAAAAAAAACTCTCCATACTCTATTTTTAGTTTTAAAATACTTCTTATCACCCTCTCTTGTAATCACATACCCTATCTATAATCTAGACTGGTTAGGAGTGCCCTCTCTTTGAGATAAGATAGAGGGTACTTCCCCTATTTTATAAGGAAAAATTGGAATATGTGAGGATAAAATAGGTCATAAATACATTATACACCTAAATTTAATATTTTATCACACTCCTACCACTTTCAAGCATTACAAATTCTAAGGTAGACTTTGTATAACAGTGACTATGCAAAGACTTTGAGTCATGATTGTAGGTTGAATTTTGAAACCCCATTTGATGTTTTTTATTAATATAAAAATCATGTTAATTTGTTTATACCACTATGAGACTATTTTTTACATAATCAATTCATCCTAAAACTTTTCCATCATCCAACTTTCACTTCTCTCTACTTGCCCATGCCTAGTTGGCAGACTATGTTGCTTACTCAGGTAAGGGAAATACATATAGGTGTCTTCTATGATGTAAATTTTATCTCATGATCAGGTTCCCTTTAAATTCATAAAGTTCATATATAACCTTATTTTAACTCACCTCATGTCATGCATTAGGGCTTATGTTCACTACCTTTCTATTAACTCTAGCCTGAGTTGGCCTCTCCACTGTAGTAAATTGTAGGTGGCCATCCGTATGACACAGAGAGCCTTCTAGGTGGTGTTAAACAAATGAAAATTTGTATTATATATACTAATATAATTTAAAGCTCATTAGGTTATTTATAATCCAATCCAAGTCACTTTTCTTATAGGTTATGATTTTATTGTGACATTGCATTGAAAGACCTCTTCAAATTGAAATAAAATAGATTATATTGACATTCTACATTGAGAAAATGCTTGAGATGGAATCATATCTAAAAAAAATTATCTTAAAAAACCAACCTTTATATTTTTTATCCTATTATTTAACTACCTGATGAAACACTTAGACTTATGTATACCTCAGGACATTCTAATGTGAGAAGGCAAAAGATAAGGAATAATCCTTGTTTCAGAAAGTTTAAGGTAAAGAATCCCTTTAGCAACTTTCTTGACTTATGATTATGGTTTGGGGTCTATCTACAACATTATGACTTAAATACTATCAAATTTTCAATTTCAATGCTCCTAGACCTTGATGAGACTTCAAACAACTTAAAATGCCTTCATTCATCATCCTCATATCTCTATGGAGCTGCCTGTAGGTGGACATCAATCTTAGAACTATATATATTAGGGAATTTATTATCTCAACCAATCTTTAAAAAAATTAATTTTTAAAACATGATACTTTCTCCTTGGGAGACATATCATCACCTTGGACCCTTTATGTTTGACCATCGTGACTACGCAAAGATTTTTCTCATCAAACTATACATGGCTTTTATAAAGGAAATTGACTATGGCATGTTTTTGACTATGTTTGTTATCAATATTAGACTTTAAACTCAACCTAAAAAAACAAATTATTAATCACTATGAATTTCAAGTCTAAAATAAAAAAAATTACCTTGCATTACCATTGTTAATAAGATCAAACAAGGATATAAGCCCCTGCAAATGATGAAAACCATCTGTAAACTAGTAATGGAGCTCTCAACTAGTAAATTGGGATATTTTTATCAACTCCTTCACATAACACATACATATTAGATAAAGGAACATGTGATAATTAATTTCACACTTCTCATAATCACTTCCAATAACTAGTTTGTATGGAATTTTGCAAGCAAAGAAGGAAACTGAAAGGTATGGAGATGTGTATGTAGAAACGAGTCCCTAACACACTAAACAATGGTTCATAAAGTTTGCTACACAACAATTTTAAATATTTCCATGAAATTAGAGAGGAAAAGGATTAATATCATCACTAAAAATCATTTTACCAAATTCATCTCATGTTATCTATACTATACCAAAATTGGTTGACCATTTTTACATGTTAAGGAGAGCAGTGGAATAATAGAATGGTTTTATGCCATCTTTTAGATTTTTAAAGTTCATCAAGCATGGGAATGTGTTGTGGGGATCTAAGGGGTCACTATTAATCCTTCCACATTGGCCCAAACTTCTACATAAGTCATAAAACTAACTAAAAACTACCTTTTCTCAACTATTTTCTTGATCTCGAGTATATATAAATCAAGGCCTCACTTAATAGGGTAATTTTAAATGATATAATACACATATGTACACTAATTAACATTTATAAAACATTCCCTATTATTCCAAAATTTCCAATCAATTATTATTATTCATAATTCAAGTTTGAAGAGTACTAAATCCAAGTCAAAGAAAGCATTATCAAGCATGAAAAGACAAATCATTAGCTGCATACATATAGAAAAGAAACATAATTAAAAAATCATGATATGTGTAAGAACCATGTGAGACTTTATTTCCCTCCTTAGAGAATTAGATACATAGGAAAAATTCAATCATCAAATGGTGGATATTTAGATTAGCTCAGCCCATGACAATATACTAGATTTTATAGATTTCTACCATTCATAAGCAAACATTGGGTTTCGAGGTGAAGGAGGTTAATTTTTGGATATGTGCTCATCATCAAAGTCTGACATCACATATATTTATATTTTTGATATATATGAATGTGAATTTATATTCACATTCCATATTTTCTACATGGATCACTACCAACTATCAAAGGTTAGTATCGATTATTGATACTGATGTATTATTGGTAAAATATTTGGTACTTTATGACAAATGTAGATTTCAAAATAGTATAGAAGATGAAAATTCTCTCCAATATTATGAGGGGAGGTTACCTTTATTTAAAGCATTAAAAACTAACCTAGAGTATGTACTATATTTACAATTTGATTGGGGGGTTGGTAACATTCAATGGGAAAAAGAAAATGGAGAAAGGAAATGCAAGTGTTCATGGGAGAATAAGCAAAATATAAATTTTATTAAACCATGTGAGGATAAAACTGAAAGATAATAAGCTACTTTAGGAGATCAAACATAATAGTGATTAGAACAATGAGTTATGCATAAACATAAGAAAAATAGATTCTCATTCAGGGAAAAGAGACATAAATTTTAGATATATCTTTTGTTCATGGACAAAAGAATGAGAAAAAAATTTCATTCTTCCTCTTCAAGTTTAATAAATTAAGGAAACCAAAAATCCCCTTTAAAATAGCCATTTCTTATATTTATAACAAGATGGAATGGGTTGATCCTTCATATTCAAAATGAATCTTGGCATTTAATTTTTTGTCATATTCTATTTTTACCAATTTTCAATTTTATGAAAAGAAAAATATAAATTTATTAAAACAAAAGTTAGACAAAAATAAGAAATAAAATTAATAGACTGTACTAGATATTCTTCTTCAATGTTGTGGATATTATTCAAGGACCTGGTGTAGTTAAACAATTTCTAAATAATTCTTTATCCAAGGCCACTTTGAGTTTTTAGAAATTATTCATGGATTCAATAAAATAATTCCCTTTAGGGACTGATACATTCTTACACCATATAAACCATCTCTTAGAAACTATTAGCATCATATTTAGAATCTCTACTAGTTCAATCAATTGGTTACTCATTTATTTAATTGAGACATGGAACTCACTGATTACAAACATGGAATTTGTATTGAAAGATATTTCTTTAAAGAATTCTTATTTAAATAATATTTTTTAATTGCTCTTTTATTCGATCCAAAGTATGCAAAGTGATTGTGTCTTACTGGAACAGGTTGTAATGAATCTCATCTAAGTTAGAAGAGATCATATTTTAATTTTCATTTACAACACCATTATACTATTATAACTCTTTTATTGGTCTTATATTTTTAGCAGTTACAGGAGGACTCATATTTTAGTTTCCTGAAGATTCCAACTTTAACCATCACATATATATCAACTTTGATCATTTCATGAAAATATTAATTCAAATTTTCCCATATATTTATCACACTTATGTGATATTTGATCTATTGATTTATTTCATTTACCTCTTTATCAAATGTTGTGAACAATTTCATCATCTCCTTAATGTATTTCATCACATTTATTAACACTTCATCCACCGAAGCCTCTAAATTATTTTTGTATGAATTGTATTTGTTGATTAAGGGAATGTAATTATTATTTATGATTGACACTTGAGTATGAGAATCAATCTAAGGTGATGTAGGTGTGTCAACCAAGTCGTAAAGTAGTTAACATATCCTACCAATTATTTTATTTGTTCCTAAAGTTGCTCTTAGGTGAGCTCATCTTATTCTAGCCTTTTTATTATAGTTTCTATGGTTTGAAACAAGTTATATATGTCTCTCTCCCTATTTTCCTCTCAGATTGATATTATCTTGAGAGTATAGTCACTCATAGTCATCTTTATGGCATCCTTGTCCACATTGGGTTCTATAATTTTAATGAATTGAGCACTAATAGTATCTGACACTAATTTAGAATTATTTTGAACCTTATTAGGAAGAGAATCCTTGAGGAGACTACCCACCATGTCAAAATAAGGAAGATATGCTTACACTACTCTATTTATTTTTATGATAATTTGTTGCATCCATTAGAATTACATAGTACTAAAAGGAGTCATTTGAGTTCCAAGTAAAGGAAGTGTGGGCCACTTTGGAGGAGTATCTTTGAAGAGAAGAAGGATAGTAGGAGAGACTAAATGGGATGAATGAAGGATTACATCAAGTTCCTTTAAAGGTGCTTGCTAAGTTGTAATGGTGATGATAAGAGATAGACTATTAATGGGAGTAGAATAGGGATACATCATTACACTTTTCTTTTCTAACTTATTCCTACCAATTGTAGGAATTTCCTCATAGGTTTTTCATGGTTTTTTCCCTTGCTCAAGGTATTCATCATCACCATCTTCATAACTTGAATTATTAAGTGTTTCAGTCATCATGCTAGTGTTGATCTTCTTTGGAATTGGCTTGGGAGATTGCTTAGGATGAAATTCCCTTCTTATAGCTACCTACTCTAGTCATATCGGATAACTCTTTATCAAACCACCTTTTGGTTCTATCCCATACTTTTTGGGTTCACTCATGCGCATCTCTTAACTATGTATTTTTGAACAATGAGTTTGGTCATGTCGTCAACCATGCCATTAAGAATCCATTCTTATGTGAATGCATTTATCTAATCCAATGTCATTTCACTATAGTTTATTTAGAATACATCATATTCATATGAATAATATTCCCATTGGTCCTCTAAGTGAGCTACATGTTCATAGATCAAACTAATACTAAGGAATAATTTTACATATCTATTTGTGTCCATAGAATTCATATTGGCACATGATCAAATAGTGAATTGGGAAATGGTTGATTTATTGTCTTGAGCATTGAATATTATTTTTCATGTGGATTTACTTAATTAAATAGGGAATGAGACACCCAAGACATGTCTATCTCTACATTATTTGTGTATAACATCTAATTATATGCATATCTCTTTCAATATGATATTATCATTTGTTAGTCTTGGGAGCCTTAATGGGTAACATTCAAAATCACCAACCCTGATGTAGGTGAAATGATATTGAATATAATAGTTTCCATATTGATTGATTAGGGTGGCCACTTCATCTAAAATTATTCTACCCTAATCTTTACCAAGATACTACACCACCCTCATTGTAAGGGTGTCATTCACCCTTGTGAAGTTTTTATTCTTTGCTTATATAGTTTGATAGGGAAATCACTTGTAGGATTGGGTGATAAGAGTGGTGATCCCATGTTATTAATGTCCCTAATAGATCACATAATATTCCAAATAATAGATAAGATTATAGGTCATGAATATTTTTTTTTATTGCATATATAGTAGCTGAAGGTGTAGATAATCATTAATCATTTATCCCTAACAAATAAATTATTCGAATAGAAGATGATGTTCATTGGCATGAAAAGCCAAGGGTGTAAAATCCTTTTTTATTTATTACCTACTACCTAGTTTGTGATATTAATCATATCCAAGACATCTTCTTGAAAATATACTCCATATAAATTCTTAGGAAATTTTGATAATATTTATCTTTTATTCTTCAGCTATGAGTTATTCATAAAAAATAAAGACTTATTTTTATCCATGTCCAAATTTGGTTCCCTTGATAATTCTCATGATTATGATGTATTTAGGAATTTAAATCCTCTTTGTCATTCCCATTGTTATACTATTAACCTTGTCTATAAGAGATCCACTACAATATTTGATTTCATGATTTGATGGGTCATAGTGTATCACTCAAGTGAATATTAAATTTAAAAAATGAACTAAGGTTGGGAAACATGTTTCTTGAGGAAGAGCAATCTCTAAAAGGTGAGTAGTCAATGTGCTTACATTTTATAATCTTAACCTATAATGAAATTCCTTTAAGTCCACATGTCTAGTTTGTGAATCTACGATCTTAGGAATGTCACTGTCTAATACAATCAATGATTCATACCCTATATACTTGAACTTCATATTGGTAGGTTTTAGGTACATGAAAATGGTTTCACATGTGAGAGGAAGGATTTTGAGTGGATCTAGGGGTAAGAAAAATTAGATTGGTTGAAATGAGTGGGACACAATGGTCATATGGCAAGATCTTAAAATTGGTAAAATAATATCTATATAGATTTATATGAATAGGTTAAATGGTATAAATGATACTAAAAATGTTTTTAGGAAAAAATATAATTATTAACCAATAAATAAAATAGGGTTAGGATATTCAATCATAGAGAAAAAAATATGTATAGATAAATGAACAAAATGAACCTCAAGTTAAAATATATAGGCCCCTAGATGACTTAGCATGTAATGGCCAATATTTGAAATATGTACCTACCTAGGAGGGATGGATAACCATCTTTGATATCCAAATTTATGCATGGGTATGAAGGTATGCATACTCATGAAATTGTGTTTACACATCATCAAATTCATGGTGGTCTAATGACCATCCACATTCATTCATGGATCCTAAATATAGAAGGGTTCTACATTTGGGGGACCCATCTATCTACATCTACAAAAGGTATGGTTAGCTAGGTACATCTCTTCTTGTCACATGAACACATAAAAAGAGGTCCAACTAGACATTCACAAAATAATTGAGGCATGTATATACATACTACATGGATTGAGGGTTGGGATACCATGCCATCACACTATACAAGGTGCAAAGATGTGGTGAATCATGTTATTTTCTTGCATACATAGTTAAATTTTATTTAAAATAAAATTGAAATCATACTCATTTATGTGACATGAAAATCAAGATGTTTTTATTCATGACTAAAATTGATGTTTTGACAATTTTGGGGAAAATATCTGGCTTAAGATGAGGATGTGAATTAAAAAAAGGAAAAAACTTAACTTGTAGAATCTTAGGGTTTTGTGGACTAGTGTCTTATCCGTTAAGCAATGGATTCAAAATAAAAATGAAAGAAAATGAAAATAGGGAAACACAAAACTAAATGGGAGTGGTAAGTGACATCCTACCCTCATTATTTATACAACTTCATATATTTTCCCTATATATAAGTCAAAGGCGAGTACCATATTTGTATTCCAAATATTACATGTTTTCACCATAGAAATGTTGAGTTTTTAATAATACCATCCATAGGGATTCAAATTTACAACTTCCTTTTGGTTCTCTCCTTTTGTGATAGAGTAGGACGAGGTTAGCTATTTGGAAATCTTGTTGTCAAGTCTTCTAATTAAATATTACCTTGACCTTTTCCCAATGAGATAAAATTTTATCAATCAATATGACTCACTTTTATTTTATCTTTTCCATGAACATACTTTCTTCTCTATAACATCCTTAAATTATTCATCTTCAATGGCTTGTGTTAACTTCAAGGCTAGAAAATCTAAATAAATAGGAATCATGGAATCTCATCCATAGATAAAATGAAATGGATAAATTATGATTTCTCTCTTATTAGTGATTATATTATCCCATAGTTCATCATATAACTTCTTATACCAATTAATCTGATTTTTTGTTAGCCACTTATAGATGATGTTATATTTTTGTTACTAGATTTTTCCTAACCATTACCTTAGGGATAGTAATTTGAAAAATGTGAAACACAAATACTCTACCCATAAAAAAAAAATTAATTCACCATAGTAAAATATAAAATATGTGTCCATGAGAATCTTTTGAGGCATACCAAATCTAGCCAATATGTTTTCTTTTATGAAGTTACACACTACTTCAGAAGTTGTATATTTCACTAGAATGGCTTTTACCACTTTGTGAAGCAATATGTTATTATCAAGACATGGGTGTTTCTAGAACTAGATTTAAGGTTTAGATTCCCAATGATGTCTAATCCCCACTATTATAATAGATCCTTGATGACCATAGGTTGGAGAGGAAATACTACTAGTTTAGGTTGGCCATCAGAATATTAGAAAGATTCATATTTTGAAACCCATTGTTGTGAAACCTTGAACAATGTTGGCTAATAGTAGTGATCATGCATGATTTTTAATGTTGTGATTGAAAATGAGAAATGTCCACTACAATATTTATCATGAAATGCCTCTAGGATCTTATTAGGTTGTTCTTTATTTCCACACCTCAAGAAGCTACCATCCAAAGACTTATTGAATAAATTATTATCCCAAATCATGTATCTAGTTGCCTTCATCTTGGGAATTTGTCTTTTCTTGGGATTTAGATGAACTGAGAATTATCCATATGAGATGAATTATTTGATATCATAATACCATTCTTTAATAGAATCAGTGAATACCACCAATGGTAATTCTTCCTTCTCTTGTCCCTAATATTCAACACCTTCGACAATAAATCAAAAAAGCCCATGTACTCTTACCCGATTAGTAAGTTTGATCTCTAAATCATACTCCTTCATATTTTTAATCCAACCTCCTCTTTTTTATCCAAGATCCTATTGGGTAAGGATCAACTTTATAGATGAATCTAGGACCACTATAATGGTATGATATTTCAAGATATAAAAAGAAAATGCTTTACCACTTTAAACATGGTGTATGCATGTTTATATACCAATGAATATTTGATCTTATTTTATTTAAATCCAAAAATCATGAAGGAAATATGGGATTTGATACCCCCTAATTTTTTCTACAATAAAATAATAGACAAGTTGTATTCAGAGGAGTAAAAATATGCAATGAATTCTTTCTAAAAATCTAATAAAGTCAAGACTGATGCTTTTTAAAATGTTTCCTTGATCTCATTTAATGATATATTCCCACCATAATTCCATTTTAATTATTATTTTTTCACTCGTCATCTATATGATATGTTTGGTGAGTTTCATGAAGTCAAGAACAAACCTTCTGATTAAATTAACTTTACAAAAAAATGAGTTATTATTAAAAAAATTTATTGGTAGGGACTATTTTGGATGGAATTTAATATTTTTGAATAAATATTGATACCTTATTTATAAAATACATGGCCCAAGAGTCTACCTTTGATCACATATAAGATATACTTCTTGGGATTTAAATATATCCCATGAGTGTGACACCTTTTAAAGACCCATTTTCAGATGTTCAAACTGATATTCTCCTTTATTTGAGAATACCATGAGATCATCCAGGTAGATTAATATACTATTATTCTTCACATCTTTAAAGGCCATATCCATCTCCCATTTAATTTTTTCCCCTATGTTGATGAGGATGAAAGGCATCCTTATATATGCAAAAGTTCCCCATGGTGTGGTGAAATCTATTTTGAACTAATATTCTATAGCTCCATCAACCTAATTATAGCCTAAAATTCATCTAACATATACATCATTTCAGATCCAATGATGGCCTATAATATTTGGTCCATGCTAGGGAAGGGGTAGTTGCCTTCCAATGAAGCTTGGTTTAGATTGTATAAATCCACACATATCTTGAATTCCCAATTCTTTTTTTTTAAATAGGTACAATATTGGATACCCAAGTTGAATGTTGAATATGAAATACAATCCTATCATCTTACATATTCTTTATCTCATAAAATATAATATGAGTGATTTTTAGATTATAGTTCCTCAATTTATGTCTAAATGGATTGACACTAGATTTCAATGGAATTCTATGTTTCATGTTCTTATGTATAATAGACTTCAGATTAGTGTTAAGCCCCAAAAAATACATATTTTTATATTTTTAAAATAGTAATGAAAATTATATGACATTATCTTGAACATCATTTTATGATATTGACACACCTCAACTCTTCTTCTATGCCAATATTTACCTTCTCATATTCAAGGAATCCTCTAAGACTTCCTTTAATCTTTTGCTTGATGTACTTATCATGCATGTTCAATATCTACTTCAAAGTAACTAGACTTTTAGAATATTGTTCCCTTTAATTTGTATGATTGTGTCATCAAGTTTATCATTCTTTATGTTAGGTATTTATCAAGTATGTTCCTTTTTTTCTTCTAGAGTATAAGATTCTCTATAGGTAGAAAAACTTATGTCAAAGTATAGATCCTTAAAATTTTCCTTTTCCTCCAAGAAATAAATTATTTGTTCATCATGATCAAAAAAATTCTAATGCTTAGAATTATCTGGCACACTAGGGTAATATACTATTTCAATGGCATATAGGTTCTTGTCAATTGATGGGGGAGGGATCATAAAAGAGGGAGATATAACTAGGGTGTTAGCTTTGGACTTTTATTCTCTTATGATTGAATTAATAGATAAATATTTAAATGATTTGATATATTTATAGACTCTATTTATGTAATGTTTGATCTATCATTTTTTACTTGATCTTGACCTTGTACCTATTTAATGATCAATTCTGCATCACCTTATATGTTGAGGTTCTGGAAACCCATCTTTTTTACTACCATCAATCCTAGAAACAATGATTCATACTCAAAAATATTATTCATGTACTTAAATTGGAATTTTTAATATAAAAGTAATAATTCTTTGCTTGGATAAATTAGAAATGTGTTGGTTCCTAAACTAGTCTTTGAGAAACTTCCATCAAACTCTATAAAACAGATATCATTGGAGTCACCTTCCATTAGTTTAGGAAGGTCTATATCTTTTTCATCCATCATCATGTAAGTTTCAACCCTATTTCCTCATATAGGATGTCTACCTGAGGTTCATTTGACTTATTCACCAAGATCTTGTATTTTGGTTGTTGGAGTAATTTCTCATATTAACTCCTTTCATATGAATTACTACCTTTGTCTAGTCTAGTTTGATTTCTCCTCTGAGGTCTCTATAAAAAGACCTATTGAAAAGCATTCTATAACTAAGAGGAATGTCTACTACAAGTATAGTCATTTTTACTTTCTTTTGGGAAAAAACATACAAATAAACTTGTGCATTGTTTATTTATCCAATCAATGGGATTTCTTCACTTCCATCTTAAAACAATGACTAAATATTTTATTACAAGTCAATTCCAAGGCATGTTGGCTAGCATGAAATTATATAAGACTCCTAAATCAATTATGCATTTTTTCAACCTAAAGTTTCCATCAAATAGAGACACAGATAAAAACTTGGAACTTTCATTCCTTGGAATGTAATGGGTACATTGTTTTAAAAATCAAAATCAATCATCCTGATATGTGCTCCTTGAAGAGGCATGTTGGATCTCCCTCCTTTTATGTACTTGAGCAGTCTATCCAACTAGTTAGGGTTATTCCTAAGGTATTTAGTTTGAGAAATATAAACCTTAGTCTTATTCATATGATAAATTATGATGAAGGAATAATTTTCAAGTTATTCATTAGTAGACACACGAGGAGGGTTCAAATTATCAGACCTTTCTAATTTTCTATCCTTTGATAAATTAATCAATGGGGTACCTTTATTGATAAAAAATTTGGGAGTAACTATAACTTTAGGTTTTTTTCACATTTTTTTATCATATTATTTATTCTTCTTAGAAACTTTCATCCTCTCATTATGAGCTCAGGTCAATATTGCATATGGATGGCTATTCATCTCCTCAACCATTTTCATCATAATAATCACATTTGGGTTCATATTATAAATAAACCATAGTGAATTTACCATTGGATTCCTAAATTTTAGGATCAAAGGTTCTAAACAAACCTTATTTAGATGGTTCTTAGATAGTGTAGAGTTGCATCATTATGTATATTTCTAGGTAGTTTGAACCATCATGGCCATTGGTGGAATGAAAATTGCATGCCTAATGAATGACAATATGAGCTACTTCAATAGTAAGTTGAGGACTTGGAGGAGGTATTCTAAGATAGACATTACCATGTTGTAAAATAAACGGTATCCTAGGTACGTCCTTGTATGGATGATTATCTAATTGGGGAATCTACTTCTTCAAAGATAAGATGTCATTTTCCAATCATTAAATCAAAAGATGTGTTGAACTGTTCTCTTTAATTTTTATAGAATCCATATTTATTTTCCTGTGCATGATCATGTCATCTTAAAATTATGTGCCTTAATTTTATAAAACTAACAACATTATAGGGTGATTCATTTATAGGAAGAAGCTTACTTTAGTCACTTGTGTATTTAAAAACAAACATTTCTTATTTTACACTATAGGCATTGTAGAAGTTGGAATTTTTATATACCATATTATTAAATCAGGATACCAAATCCATCATAGGTTCATGAGACTCTTTCTTGATTTGATATAATTATTCTAATAGTGAGTGTTCATCGTGAGTAGGTTTAAAACTTTCTTTAAAATGATCCCTCATTATTTTCCAATCTATAATGGAAGTAGTGGGAAGATGGTGAAACCATTAGGTGGCTCCTTTAGCCAATGTCTCCATAAACAAACTGATTGACACATATTCATGATCAACACCAAGGATACTAAAAGTGAATAAAAAGTTTTTTATGTGTTCATTAGGGTGTTGTCTACCATCACCAGTAAACTTGGGGAAATTATTTCTTAAAAATTTTGTAAGTTTATGAATTTTAGCACCCAAAGCCAATGGGCCTATATGATCACCCCATGGTTCAATAATAACCACATTTTAAAAATTTATAACTCCTATAATAAATAAATATGACACTGATAGATTTCTACTTATAGGCTATATTTTTTATCCATTCAACAAAAAATTTGAAACTAAATTGTTCTTATAAATTAAATAATGAATCATAAATTCCTTTTATATTGATGAACCTCATGTACCTTTTATCATCTAGGATGATTAAAATTTCAAGTATATCTTATTAATATTCTTACAAAAATGAGTGCAACAATTATTTGATCAAAATCAACACATTGTTCTTTGTCTAGCATAGTGGTAGCTCTTGAAAAATGGGAATTATCCACCATTTTGTCCTTGGAAAACTATCATAAATTACAAGAAATATTTGATTGTACAGCGTACTTCTAATCTAGGTTTGGTTGGATAATTGGGTTTTGATTCATAGGGATAGTCATATAAATGATTATAATTAAAATATTGTGGGTTATTTGAAAATTACAGAATGTGCCCCATGGTGGGTGCCAAAAACTATATGTAAAATTTTTGGTAGTTTGTGACAAATATAGAATTCCCAATAGTATAGAAGATGAAAAGTCTCTCCTCTTTTATGAGGGGAGCTTCCCTTTATTGAAATAAGTAAAAACTAACCTAGAGTATGGATAATATTTATAAATTTAATGGGGGTTTGGTGACATTTAACTAGAAAATAAAAATGGAGAGAGGGAAGGTAAGTAGTCATGGAATAACAAGTAAACACAAATTTTATTCAACTATAGGATGAGAAAAATTAAAGATAATAACTTATTTTAGGAGATCAAACATAATTGGTGCTTGGAACAATGAGTTATGCATAAAAATTATAAAAATGCATACCCATTAAGGAAAATGAAACATAAATTTAAGTTATTTCCTTGGTTCATGGATAAAATAATGAGCACAAAGTTTCCTTCTTCCTCTTAACGATTCATAAATTTTAGACAACAAAAAATGGCGTTAAAATAGTTATTCCTTGTATTTATAACAAGAGGGAAGGGTCGACTCTTCATATTTAAAATGACTCTTAGCATTATATTTTTCATCTTAATATATCTTTTATAATTTTAAATTTTTTGAAAAGGAAAATATAAATTTCCTAAAATATAAGTGATAAAAAATATAGGAAGGAAAATCTATAGACACCACTAGAGAGTCTTCTTTTGTGTTGTGGTTAGTACTAAAGGAGCTGGTTTAGCTAAAAAACTTATAGATAATTCTTTATCCTAGGTAGATTTGAATTTTCTAAACTTCATCATGGATTCAATAGCATCAAGACCTTTAGGGACTACTACATGATCACACTATGTAATATATCTCTTAGAAACTAGTACCATTACATTCAAAATCTCCACCAGTTCAGTCAATTGGTTACTCATTTGTTCAATTGAGACATGTATCTCACTAATTATGGACATGGATGTTGTAATAAACTATATATGTTTGAAGAATTAATCTTTTATAAACTTCATGACTTGTTCTTTTATATAATCCATAATATGCAAGGTGCTTGTGTCTTCCTAGAATAGGTCACAATGAATCTCATCTATGTTAGAAGAGATCATATTCTAATTTTTCTTTGTGATACTATTCTATTCATGTAAATCTTTTATTAATAATTTAAAAACCTTAATATTTTGTATAATTAATGCATACCATATAAATGAGAACTCATCTTATAGTTTCTCAAAGATTCTAGGTTTGAACATCACTATTGTATCAACTTGGATCATTTCATGAACATTTTCATTCACATTTTCCCATATATTTAGCTTGTTTGTGTGAGGTTTTATCTATTTATTTATGTCAATGGTCTCTTTATCAATTTATATTAATAATTTAATCACCTCTTTGATATATTTCATCCCATTTATCAATAATTCATCCACCTAAGCCTCCAAAATCTTGTTGTGTGAATTGCATTTGATGATTATGGTAATGACCTCCTTAATTATGCACAAAACTTTAGTAAGAGTATGCATTTGAGGAATTTTAGGTGTCTTAAATGGGTTGAAAATGAAGTTCACTTATCCTTAAAATTAATTTACATGTTCCTAAAGTTCTCTTAGGTGATCTCATCTTGTTTTGGCATATTGATTATCCTTTTTAAGGTTTCATGAAAGTTATGAATGTCTCTCTCCTTGGTTTCCTCTCTAAGTGATATTTTTTTAGAGTATAGTCACTCATGATAATCTCTATGAAATAGTTCTCTAGATTAGGTTTTGAAATTTCAATGAATTGAGTGCTAAAAGGATATGACACCAATTTATAAGTATTTTTATCTTTCTTAGGAGGAGGATCCTTGAGGAGACTAGACACCATGTCAAAATCAGGAACATATGGTTCCACTACTCTCTTATATTGACCATTAGATGAATTTATTATAATTATGTTACCAAAATAATTAATTTAAGTTATAATTGTAGGAGGTATGGATTTCTTTGGAATAGTATCTTCATAGAAAAGAGGAACACTTGGAGAGACTAAAGGGGTTGAAGTAAGGATAACATCAAATTCCTTTGAAGGTGCCTATTGCATTATATTGGTGATAATAAGATAATGACTAACAAAGGGAGTAAAATAGGAATGAATCATTATATTTTTTATTACTAACTTATTCCTACCAATTACAAGACTTTCCTCATATTTTTTTCCTAGTTATTTCCCTTACTCATGGTCTTTATCATCACTAGAATCATAAATTGAAGAGATAAGTTTTTCAATTGTCATGCTAGCCCTGGTATTCTTTGGATTTGGTGTAGGATCCTTATTAAGAGGAATTTAATCCTTTCCCTTCTTATATTTGACTCCTCTAGTCATTTTGGTCAACATCTTATCGAACCGACTTCTGGTTTTGGCCTATACTTTCCTAGTTCACCCATGCACATATGTTATATCTCCTACCAACTAATTAATAGTAGACAAGGGATAAATTACAACATTACATACACATTTGAGATCAATTATTTGTGTCGTGTTATCAACCATTCCATCAAGAACCCATTCTTATGTGAAATCCCTTATTTGATCCATGGTCAGTTAGATCTAGTCTCTTCAGACTACCTCATATTCATTTGAACAATATTCCCAATGGTCTTTTAAGTGAGGTATATGATCACAGGTAAAAATAATACCAAGGAATATTTTTCAATATCTATTTGTTTCCATAGATGTCTTATTTACATATTATTTAATAGTGAATTTGGAGATGGTTGATTCAATATCTTGATCATTGACTATTGTTTTACATATGAAGTGCCCTAATGATATAGGGAATGAGACACCCAAGACATATATGTTTATACATAATTTGTGAAATAAACCTAATTAACTACATAAATATATCAATATGATCTTATCATTTTCTAATCTTGGGAGCCTCAATGGATAACCTTTGAAACAACCAACTCTAATGTACGTGAATTTTTTATATTTAATTTAATAACTAGCATATTAGTTGATAAGGGTGGATGTTTCATCTTAAATTATTTTACCAAAATCTTCATCAAGAAATTTCACCACCCTCATTATGAGCACATCAATCACCTTTGTTAAGTGTTTATTACTTTATTTCATAGCTAGCTAGGGAAATAACTCATAGGTTTGGGTGATAGGAGTGATGATCCCTTTATATGAAAGTTCTAGATAGATCATCTGAGATGAAAAAGAGTACACAATTTCAGAGGTCATGAGGATTTTCTTAGTGATTACACATTTATTATCTAAAGGCATAGGGAGTCACTGATCATTTATCCATAATTAATAAATTATTTTCCATAGAAAATTATTCTCATTAATATGAACATACAAGGGTGGAAACTATTAGTGTAATAATTTCTTACTACATGGTTTAGGAGACTAATAATATCTAATAGATATTATTGAAAAGATACTCTATATAAATTCTTAGGAAATTTTGAGACTCTTTCTATTTTATTATTTATCCATAAGTTATTCATAATAATCAAGAACTTATTTATGTCTTGATCCTAATATTATGTCCTTTGACAATGCTCATGTTAACGATGTCTTTAAGAACTAGAATCTTAATTTTCATTCCCATTGATATACCGTCAATATTGGCCACAAGAGATCTAATAATGTATTTTATTTCATGATTTTATGGTTCATATTTTTTCATGCAAGCAAACATTAAATCATAACATTGGACTGAGGTTGGAAAACCTACTACTTGAGGAAGACCGCTCTCAACAAGATGAGTAGTCAATGTGCTTAGATTTTTTGAGTTCATCCTATGGTGAAATTAATCTAAGTCAAAATGTTTGGTTTGTGAATTTATAATCATATGGATTTCATTTACCAATAATAGTAATGGTTCATACCCCCTATACTTCAAACTCATCCTGGCAGGTTCTAGGTAGTTGAAAATAATTTCATAGGTGAGAGCAAAGAGTATAAGTACATCCAAGGGTATAAATTATTGGATTGGTTGAAATGAGTGGGAATCAATTATCATATGGAAATATCTTAAAACTAGGTAAATAATATCTAAACATATTTCTAAAAATAGGGTAAATGATAGAAAAGATACTACAAACTTTCTTAGAAAAAAGAGGACATGGATTTACAATTAGAAAGATAATATGGGGAAGGATATTTAACCATAGAGTAACAACATGGGGAGATAAATTAAAAGAATGAGCCTCAAAGGAAAATATATATCCCCTTAATGGCTTAATGCATAATACAAAGTCATCAAGAGTTGCACACGTGCACCTAGGTGGGATAACCAACAACCTTGATGTCCCCATCCTTATGTATATGCGGGCAATCCTACTCATGTAGTTTAATCTATGCATCAATGTATTGCCAAGGGTAAACTAGATATATAATTATATTCATAATGTGTGAATGTAGATGAGGGTTCAACCATCATGGGCCCCACACATTTGCACTTTTATAGGGGTTGATTAGCTAGCCACGTCTATTCATGGCACATGGATATGGATGTAGAGTTCTAGCAAGACAAGTATGGAATACATGAGGTGTGTCTACATGTCTTAGAAGTCTCAAGGGGTAAGATACCTAGTGATCAAACCACACATGGTCCAAAGACATGTCAAAGTGTGTTATTTACTTGCATACTTAGTAAATTTTCCATTTTTAAAATATTTTACACCTATTACTCAATTCTATGACATGTAAATTTATATTTTTTTCTAACTCATGAATGAGATTGACATTTTCAAAATTTTGGGGATAACATAAGTATTTGGCAAGACTAACCCTACATGAACAAAAATATATTTTCTAAGATTATTGAGTTGTACATCAAATTTATTCTATTTACTACTTATAGAATAAATTCATAGGCCTAAGGTCAACTATAAAATCAAGTACTCATCCCTTTATTATACTTTATGTTTTTAACATATGCCACTTAAAAAATCATTTCAATTAATTCTAGTATTTTACATTGAAATGTGTGTTTGAATGGCCTATCTATTAATCTAAATTATTCTACCGATTTCTACTATATTAGGGTTTCCAAAATGAAATTAGGGTAAAATAAAAATGTATCATATCTCTGTGAGTTTTTTCATGGATGAAATTGTAGTTGTAATGCTTATGTTTCCTCATACCTAAATAGAGGGAGGAGTTTTGAATGTATTCATAAACTAATAAAAGAAAATATTATTTGGTCATGTCACCCAAATAAGTACTATAGTTTAATAATATATTGTATAGGTCATGCATATATTTATAGACACCCCCTTGTTACCTTAAGGTATCATTAGTAAGTAATAGTTATTTGGTTAATATGCTAGTTAGTGGGTTAAATATAAATAATCTACTTGTGTCACGATGGTAATATTTTATTTGAGTTCTAGGTGATTGAATCTAGTAAGTGAATAATGGGTATGACATTTTCTTAATATAAACTTGAATATAGCAAGTGATGTAAAATGATGAATTTAATATATTTATGAAATATTTGTTATTTTTAACGTCATGTGATTTTCCTTCTATTTACCTATGTATTTTAAGTCCCAAATTTAGTATGAGAGCTTTCACGAAGCTAGGCCTATGTGAAATCCAACCATGAATAAGCCATGAAAAAAAAATTCCTAAAGAATCAAGAAGAAAGTTAAGGAATTTATTTAAATAAAATAAGTTTCATATAACTTGTGCTTTTGGCATGATCACTGTGCTAAGAGAGTGCCATTTTAAATAATTTTCTAAAGATTCACTATTAAAATCACCATTTTAATAATAAAAGTGCTAAATCTAAATAATTTCATTTTTTAAATGTCATACATCTACCCATAGTGCCATTTTCCCACTTGGAGTGTCATTTGATGAACATAAATTTTTTTAATGCATTTAAAATTATCAAATGATCATTAAAACATCATATGTAATGCTCAATTTTTTTATTGAAGTTCCATCCAACCTAGTGTGCCATATGGTTGAAATTTCTACTTTCACAAAAAATTATAAAGTGCATTTTTTTTCTTACTATTGTAAGTTGCTCAAAATCATCATCCACTTACTACATGCTAGAACACCATCCAAAAAAACATAAGCACTGGAATGTGATAAACCACCATTTGATGCTATGAAATAAAAATACTTAAAAGTGTCATATCTTCACTATTGAAATGATTTAATGTGGGTCCCATTTGGGTAAAAATTAACATTGTTGAATGGTTTCTTTTTATTATTACATATTTTTGGGTAAAAGAAATTAAAGTCCTTTTTTTTAAATTATTTTCTTACATAGTTAAAACATATCTTATATACTAGTTTTTCAGTTAACATTTAACATATTTACATAGGAGAGATATTTTTAAGGCTGAAACATGAAATTTGATGAGCAAGAGGTCTTGTGTTCAAGTCTCTACATATTTTTATTTTTGTTAAAGTGTTTATAAGATGAAAAAAATGGAATAAATAAAATGTGTTGAAGTTACATCCCTGAGTTAGGCATATATGTGTTTAAAAATAATTTATAATTTTTTTAGAGGATTTATAGTCAACAAGTCTAATCACAATAAGTACAAGACAAATTTTTTTAATTCAATCATTTTTAGTGAATTTAGCCTCTGTGTGTGTGTGTGTGTGTGTGTGTGTGTGTGTGTGTGTGTGTGTGTGTTGTCAAGTTGATATTTTGTACAACTATAGTGGTGTAGCCACTAGTTCCATAGGTTTTCTAACATTTTTCTATCTACTAAAAGGGTCATTTTATTTATTGGAGTCTCCCCATATTTTTTTTGAAGAAAGATGTATTGAATGGATCAATAAGACTTTAATGTAAAATGAGTGCAATTTCAGTCAAATATAACACTTTGTAATTGATTCATGTTTGAAAATGGATTTTTTTGCTTAAAACCCATGAATGTAACTCTTTTTTCTAATGCCTATGCTATTAGAGACAACTATGTTTCATTTCAGGGTTTATATGTACCTAAAGATTTGATAGGCTGATAGAGCTAGTGGCCCACACATTATGAGTTTACTACTTTAAGACTAGGTTATGCTATACTGGTGTTTTTAGATAATTGATAAGAGTTTTTTCACTTTTATCAAATTTTGTTTTTCAATTTATCTGATATCATTGATGAAAATCAAAACATGTTATTTGGATATTTTATGATATGGAAGTACTTATCATATTTAATATGATAAGGGTAATATATTGTAATGTTATTTGATCACCAGTCAATGATTGTACAACTAGTATGGATTTCTAATACTACTAGTGTTGATCAAAGTGAGGTCAACATTTCTGGGCATCAGGGTATATGTTTCATACAAAGGTTCTAAATAGTCACTAAGACAAAGGTTGATGTATCTAAGCATCCTATTTAATCTGGTCACACTATAATATGGGTATAGAAGAGATAGGTAAGAAGAGGAGAACTAAAATGAGAAACAATATCTTATACATTTTTTACTCAATGTTCAGTATATGTGTCTCTATGTAAAGTAAAAAGGAAGAGATGAGAAAATATAGTAAATTCACACTTTCTTTTATTTTCATACTATCCATATTAAATATTCCATCTAATTATGGTGTCACATGTGAGGTAGGTAATCATTAAATGCATACTTGGACATGTGCACACACTAACTAGTCTTAGTAGAAAATATAACTACCTAAGTTAACTAAAAGTTCAAAATTATTTATTTCACCAACAACCTATTAAGTCAAACTTATGTATGATTATAAATAAAAATATTTTTTTTAAATTCCCCAAAAAATAGGTCTCAGAAACAAGGTCTATTGATGTACCTATTTACATGTATCAGGAAAATATAGTGTGATGTCGAGTGTCCATATGTATGCCGATAAATATTAATAAAATACATGGGCCTTGATCCATTGTAACCACCAATTCAAATGATGAACTAGTTCTATGGATGAGTCTCACTAAGAATAAATTGGTTATTAAGGACTCAAATAAGTATTACACATCGATCAACCCTTAATGCTAAACTAGGTGGAAGATGGTAATAAAAATGGATGTCTCTAATGATATGATGTAAATTTGATGGAGTAGGTGATGTTCCATAATAGTGGTCAGATTCAAAATAATGGAAGGTGGTTTATTCCACACTTGGATGATGTTGTGCAAAACAAAAGTGAGCACTTAATGAAAAATGCATGATATCCACACAAATGGTATGAGTCCACTATTGAAAACACTAAAATTTTATGATAGTTTTGAAACCATGAAGAAATGAATATCCACAGGTAATTTTGAATCTTGATAGTCATTGGGATATTATATGCCATCACAACATGGAGATGGTCATACTTTTAAGGAAGGTGTTAAAAATATAGAGTACTACACCAAAGAATTCTAAAAACATGAGGCATAATACAATCCTCATGTAGGTTCTAGGAAAAAAAGTGCTTGATAAGAGACCCATGTACATGCAAGGAAACCAAACTCATTAATGTGATAAATTAAAGAAAAAACAAGAGAAAAAAGGTGATTATTTGAAAAAAAAAAAAAAAAAACATAATCTCTCATTTAAAATGAAATGAGGCATATATAAATATACCTCATTTATCTCAAAATAAAAGGAATGAGTGGAAGTGGTACATTAAACTAACCACTGATTTCTCAAGGTGGCTAATAAAACTCCCCATAAACCAAAAAAATCATTCATGAGTGGCCCAAAATCATCTACTTTGAACACATAAAAATGAACTAATATTGTGGATGTTAGAAGTCTCAATGAATGATCATCACATTGAATATTAAAAAAGACACAATGAACCAATGAATAATCTACATGAGTGGCTTAAAATATACTACTTGAAAAACATGATAAAAAAATTAGGAGACTTTCCAAAAAAGTGCCATGATAAAAATGAGACAACAAAATCCTCAATAGGGTCCTGAAAGTGAGGCCATTTTTGGTACCCTTTATAAGGCGAGGAAAAATAATTCATTTTCAAATCCAATAGACTACATAGTTATTTAGAACATATTAAAAAAAATTCAAAAAACGTTTTGGAAAATGCATTGCATATGTAGAAGACATTTCACAAATATTTGTAGGAGAGAGACACAAAATTGCAGTAAGATTATTTTGTGGGGTATAACCAGCTATCAAACTAGGTCCTACCCTCCAAAATTTTATAAAATTTATTTTTTAATAAGAATTCAAAAAATTATTTCTCTCTGAGAATACAAATTTACACTCCAAATCAAAGTGCACTCCATCATCCATGCCCTTACAAATAATCACTTCCTTTATAAAAATTCCCCCACCCATTCAATTAACATATTTATTTTCAATTTTTCTTTTTTTTAAAATAGGATGGGGAGAGGACTTGTTTGACACAAATTCATCCCTTATGGTAAGGTTATACTTAAAAAATTATACAATTAAACAATTCTAAAATACACAGTATCACAATGGAAAATTTTGATTTTAAATTATGTTTGAAAATAAAACATTGAAAAATAAATAAATAAATAGAACCTTTCTAATGGTGAGGTTGTGTGAATGGTATCCAACATATGTGGGAGTTCCATGATAGTTGAATGAAAAAGTGATTTCAATACTTTAATTATAACCCATTTCAATATCAATGCCATAAACCACTAATACATATGTCACGTGATTTGGTAACAAGCAAAGGATATGACTGAAAAAAATTGTGAGACCATACTACCAAAGAAATTTATTTTTAAAAATATTAGAAAAAATGGTAGCATCCTCAATCTACAAAACAACTATACATGTTTTTAAAATATGAACATAAGGACAAAATATATATAACCCACATAAATATATGAAAAACTAATAAAATATATTAGAACTTATAAAAATCTAGAAAAATTAAAAAGATATTTCTAAACCTAGAAACATATACTTGTCATCTATATGGTACATATTGTAACTAGGTGAAATCTAAGGTAGACAATAAAATTTTCATTTTTTTAGAAACACTTATGGTTTTTACAATCAATCTTTATGCTTTTGGTATTTATGAATGCAAGATAATACCATTTTTATACAGGATGTTATAGACCTAAGTTCCCTCCAAAACACATCTAAACAACTATCCTATTATATGAAGCCATCATATAATGGATATGATACCAAATTAAGATCTAGTGAATTTAAAATAAAATAAGAAACAAAGCACAATTCACAAAATAGAAAGGATAGAATAGGAAAACTACAATGAGAAACAATAAATCAAAGATTGTTTACTCAATGTTCAATATATATGTGTCTCGATGTAAAATTTAAAGGATGAAAAGAGAATATATAATAAAGTCACACATTTGATTCTCTTATCTTATTGGCCACATGAAAGGTGCCAACTAATGATGGTGGTACATGTAAGGTATTCAATCATTAAATTCATACTTGGGCATGTGCACACACTAACTAGCCTTAGTGGAAAAGCTAACTACCTAAGTTAACTTAACTAAAGGTTCCCAATTAATATTTTGACCAACATTTATAGGTGCAACATAGACTATAGGATGGGTTTATAGACATATTTTATGGATAATATTGTATACATTTATGGATCAAGGGTTTTTTTGGGGTCATGTGATCCAAATGTGTAATATAGTTTATTAATATATTGTACATGGCATGCATCTATTTATAAAACATTCCATGTTACCTTACATTATTATTAATAAGTGATAATTAATTACATGTGTTATTTAGTGGGTGAAACAAAAATAAGTTGGTTAATTTAAGAGTGGTAATAAGTTAGTTGAGTTATGTGTGGTTGAGTCCCATAACCAAATAATGGGTTTGATATTTGTTATATAAACATGCATATATCAAGTGATGCAACTTGATCAATTTAATATATTTATGAAAGATTTATTCTTTTGAGCATCATTTAAATTATCTTATATTTACCTATGTGTTTTATTACAATAAAAATATAATTATTATTTGAGCTTATATATACACATGTATGAACCTTAACAT
The DNA here is from genome assembly GCA_037957365.1 of Torreya grandis. Taxonomy (NCBI): domain Eukaryota; kingdom Viridiplantae; phylum Streptophyta; class Pinopsida; order Cupressales; family Taxaceae; genus Torreya; species Torreya grandis. The sequence goes on from JARHVA010005844.1 coordinate 388,493, forward strand.
TAAATTAAAATACAAAAAAAAAACTCAAAAATACATTTGTATATGTATACATAGGGCAAGTAGCAATAATTTATGTGTTAGTGAATGGTCCAAGATATAATTGAGAAACAGATGAGACTTTGTATTATTGGAACATAAAAAATATGTATATATTATTGAACTATGTATGTAAATTAATTATTATCTCAAATATATAATTTTGGAACTTAATAATTCCAAAAAATATATTTGTAATGTGTTGAGTGTAGACACTAAAATATGGTATTTAAAACATGGAAATATTAGTATTAAATTATCTTTCACTTACATCACATGTGCATACACATGTGTATCTTGGAAACCTTTTTCTTATGTCCACATATTTTATATGGGTCCAACCATCCAAAAAAATTATGAATAACCTATAAGAATTACATAGTTTATGCCTAACCTATTGATTATCATAGTAAAATTATCTCTAATTCATTAGATCAATATTATTTACTTTCAATAAAATTCATAAGACTCAAACACATGCAAAATTATGGATATGTCCAACTTTTATGGACCTATCCCCACACCAATCAGAGATCATTTTTCAAATTTAAATCATCATTAGGTGTTGGTCTATACTTTTCACATGTCAGTGGCATAAGAGGTTACCCATAGAGTCATATATAAATACATATTATGTCTAAATACATCTTGATATCTAACATTATATATCATTAAAAATAAATTACTATTAAAACCTATTATTTCACTTTCACATTCAAATGGATTTATGTACAGTTCCTAATTTGGAAAACAATCACAAAGAGTAGGAATTAGCCAATTTTGAATCACCTAATCCAATCTAAGTTTTTCATTTCAAATCTTTGAATTCTTGATTATAGGATTCATCTATAAAAATAACACCATTTCACATATAAAACTAATGGTATAACTACATGATTTTAGTTACATCCTTGGAGTATTAGATATTTATATAAATTGCAACTATTAATTGAAGATTGGTTGTGGTTATATCAACCCACATTTCTTGCTATTTTATGTGACTTAACATAGTTTTAAAATTTAAACTATAGTTTCAAATAGATAGAGATAGGTTTATGGATTTACACACACATTAAGAAATTTATAGTGCATAAGAAGGCATTTTTAATCAAGGCTCAATAAACTATGCCAAAATAATGAAGTGCAAATTCATAGTATGAATACAAAAATAAAAGACACTAATGAGATAATAGTGTCTAAATATGGACTCATCTAGGAAGATCTAGACACTCCTTTTCTTGATCTAAGAGACTTTTAATCTATTTTTTGGTATTTTAGGTCACCTTCATTTAATCTCAGACCTTCGAATAATAATAACAACTAAGTATGTGAATCCCATTAGTATTTTCTATTAATAATAATTAAAATTGTTCAATCATATTCTAATTGAGCATTAAAATCATTATTTTAACTATATATATCATGAAATATGAATAGTACAAAAGTTATATTTCTTAGGTCACATAAATAAAAAAATAAGGTAAAACATATTTGTGCACCCACTTTTTGTGTATAATGTAACATAACCATAGGATTTCATTAATGGTTTAACCCTTATTTTTTGATTTTCATATATTTTTATTAGGGTTTTATATCTAATTTTTAATATCTCTGTGCATTAAGTCAATAAATAGTTGTCACCTTGATCTTAGCCTTATGCATATTTTCATGCTTTCATCCTATGCCATCTAAGAAGGCTGGTTCCTTGTTTATCTTAGGTGAGGTGCTAGATTAATTGGTGTTGATATTGATCATAATAAAATTCATTTGGTCTAATATAAAATTACTAAAATAAATGATATGATTTTTTCTTATTCTTCCAATTCTTGAACACATATAAGCATAAAATAATATTGTTAAGAATGAAAATCATGATCCATATAATTATAATCAAGATAATCATGATCACCAAGATAAAATGCATCCTAAATATATTAATGGGGTATATATTATAAAATTTATATAATTATCTAATGTTTAAAATAATTTTTTTTTAAATCATTAAGACTTAGATAAGGTTTTAAAGCTAGTCTAATAAGAAAAAAATGCACAAATGTTAAGGGTTCCACATCTAACCAAAAAACTTGATCCCTTAATTGATCCTCATATTCCTTTTTGAGGTATTAATTACACCATAGGTAATTAGACTACTAATAATGCAACTATTCATATTTCAATACCTTAATATACACGTGATGCCCACTGATAGTGTGGTGGAAACATGAGGTTTTCATTAGATTTTTATGCATATTCACCCATAACCAGCTTGTGTATATCGTATTATTGTTATCACGTGACATCACAATCCATTTATAATATAAATTCCCTCATGTGTACCATCAAATATCTCTAGGATAAGGTGTCATAGTTAGACTAGGGTGATCCTAGAGTTAGTCATTTGATTGATTATCATGTTTTTCATCATAACCCATTTATCCCTTGAGATTTTATTTTATCCCTTACCTATAGGTTTCATATGTCCTAATCTTAAATTATATTATTGTAAAGGTTATCTATGTCAAAACTGAATATCCTTTTATGCAGAATGTTTTTGTTTATGAAATATATCTATATATTAACAAAATATATAATATATAAATAATTCACAAAAAAATAGGTCATATTTAATCACACCTCAAGTTAGACTAGGCCGAACCTAATAATAGGAAACAACAGAAGCAAATAACAACACTAGACCCCACTTAGGTACATGTCATCATAACATCATAAAAGAGAACATTAAACTACCAAAACAAGGCTTGAAGGTAGAGGGTCCACATCATTTGGACCCCAATCTAATTTTGGTAAGTCATTACCATATATAATTGACTCCTAACTAGAATATTGAGTAGTGTACTTGTCATCTTCTTGTGGTCGAGTAAGAGAAATGGCTAGAGAGACTCTAGGGAACTTATCCATCATGTCTATTTGACCTCCAAGTGGTATACCCCAAGAATTTGGATATAAATTAAGAGGAGGAGAAACCTAAAAATCCTACCTAGAATGGGAAGGAGGTGGGGATTTCCAACCTCACTATTATTGAAGAGGGGACATGCATTAATACAGATTGTCACTATAAGAGTGGCACTAAGAGTGAATTCATTAGTGCCCACTTTGAGGTAGACAAGCAATTCTACCATTAATTATGTTATCCATAAGAGGAGATGGAGTAATCCATGACATAGCACAAATATCATCTCCTTGATGAATAAGAAGGTCTTAGATATGGCCAATCTCAATGGAAAATTTATTATATCATACTTGAATCTAAAAAATAACATTAGAAATAATAGAGGATTTGTTAAGAGAAAAAAATTTATAATCTAAAGAAACATTGATATACACTACATTATTTATTTCTTTCCATAACCAAATTAGAATCTCCACTTTGAAAGTATGCTAGACTTGGGTGTGTTTAAAAGGCAAGGCATGTTTATCTCTAAGAAGTATATGCTACCATTTAAAAAATGTGGGCTAGAAAGGATTGAAAAAGTCATGAATCCATGTCCAAACCCTTTGGTCTTTGGAGAAGTGCTAGAAAATATGGGGGATAATTTACATATGGCCACAAAAAGGGCATTTGGGAATGTAAATTCCTAAATTCATAAGCCATTTGCCTATACGTAGGCTCTAATACATAATACACCAAATAAAATGATCTAGCTTAGGCTCCAACTAAGCCTCCCAAGTAGTATAAAAATGGAATCACTAGGTGTGGATTGAGGAATGTAAACCCCAGTGATAGTTAAGCTTGTCCACCATAGGCATGTGGGAAGTAAGCCACCCATGGCCAAGCCAGGGGGTCTAATTATGAAATGGAGTTTCAACATACCACTTCTAGTCCTTCCACCAAGGATGAGTAGAATTAACAAAAAATTGTGAAGCATTGAAGGTGGAACAAAATTAAGGATTTCTTCATAATATTATCTATCAGAATTGGCTAATAAGAATTTGGTTTTCACCTCCTCCTAAGATAGCAAAGAATGAGACTACTTACAAAATATATCTTGGATGGTATAAATGCTTCTACAAAATAACTTGAGAGCATTGATACAAGGAACCTCATCTAAAGGGACTTCATTGAAATTGATAACTGGTGACTACCATAGATAGTGTGAGGGAATGGATAACCCATCTTAGAACCCTGAGTCATTATAGAGAAGCTATGGTTTGATTTTTTCCCATGATTTCTAGATACTTTTTGACTCAAAGGAACCTATAATTTGAATGGGGGTTTTGATGATGAGTATATTAGAGAATCAAAGACCTTTCCAAGATTTTTTTACCTTTAGGAAGGCCCAAGGAGATTCAGCGTTAAAACAACACCTTCTAAGCTTCCTTATTATTAATGGCCTACACAATCTAGCTAGCACATAAGGAAACTCTTGATGAGCCATGTAAATTATCCCCATACCTCTAGTGTCCTATGTGAGGCAACAGTAATCCCATGCAACCCTATGGAATCCATGACCATGTGAAGAATTGGCCCAAAGAAAGTCCTTGATTAGTTTTTCAAGTTTCTAATAAAAATTATTGGATGGAACCCAACATGAAGAGTAGTAAACATGTGTGGTATTAAGAACTTTCAATAAGATTTAAATTTTACCTACTAATGATAAAGTCTTAGTCACCCAATATTCCAATTTTTTTACTACTCTATCAATAAGATATTGCCAAAACATGGGTGGAGATGTATCAAAAGTAAAAGGGATGATAAGAAACTTGAAGATTTCATCATGTTGGATCTAAGCCCACCCATAATTGGTAGACCATGATAGTGGGGGGAGGTATGACATGAGTTTTCTACCATTGGGTTTTTGATTCAGAGGCAAGGCAGAAGGTGTTGAGATAATGCAAGGCATTATCCACATTGTCCACTTCTTCATTAATACTAAGGAAATAATCATCATCAAAGTGGCCGCTCAGTAATTACATATCATCTTGAGGGTTTTATTTATCTAGATGGATATAGATTCATTTAACAATACCCTTAGCTTGGTCATTGATAAGAAGATATTCAAAACCCTCAGCTACAAGCACATAGAAGATAAGTGTCAATGGGAAACCTTGGTGGATAAACTGAAACAAACCAAAATGTTCAAAGGTGACTCCATTAATAAAGAGGATGGTTGAGGAACCTTAAAAAATCATCTAGATGGTTTGAATGAAATTGGGCCTAAAGCCCAAGGATTGAAGCATGGCTAGGATGAAAGGCCACTCAATGTAGTCATAAGCTTTTTCAAAGTTAATATTTATGAACATAGATTTTTGCTTAGTTTTCCTATCCCAATCCATTCATTCCCAAACTATAATGGTATTATCTAATATATATCTAATTTTGATGAATCATATTTACTTAGGGTGTATTATGTGCAACAATAAATTATGGAACTAGAGCACTAGAGCTTTAGGAATGATTTTATATGAAATATTTAAGAGAGTGATCATCCACCAATTATAGATGAACATGGGATCCCCTTGCTTAGGTATGAATTTAATTTTTATTTTATTTATATTATTCCCTAGAGAATGTGTGCAAAAGGCCTCTTGATAAACATGGTAAAAGTCAACACCCACAAGATCTGACAGGGTTTTATAGAATTCACAAGGGAAACCATCAATCCCTAGATATTTATCATTTTCCATATAGGCTACTACCTCATGCAAATCATCCATAATGAAGAGCCTATCTCAAGCCACCTTTTAAGTGGGAGTGAGTTTTCGAGTCACCATTGTGAGACACTATTGAAGTGTTATGTCACACTATGCAGAGGATGCTTGAGCTCTAAACACTTGTTGGTAATAGTAGACAAAGTCTTGAATAATTTGAAGTGTCTTTGATAGTCTCCTTATAGCATCAAAGATATCCTAGATTTATTGCTTCATGTTTTTAGCTCAAAGCATTTGAAATAATTATTTGGAGGATTTGTCCCTATTTGAGCTAGTGGATTATAGATTTGATTTGAGCTCCTTAAGAATTGTAATTATCTATAATATAGATGTGATGCCACAAATAAGAGACTCTAACCTATAATATCTCATATAAGGGATCCATTTCCAGTGTTAAAGCTACATGACTAAGCTTTGAGGAAGTACTAAAGTAAGAGTGTCATTAAATTTTAACAAGTTGGTGTCCATATATTCTTAGAAAGTGAGAATTCCTTCTGATGGCATCATCCAACCAAATAATCAAACCAAAATCTTGGGATGGATAGGGATCCATATTTTAAACTCTACGAATGTGCACCATAATGGGTCCTTCCTTGAGTAGGGAGGTATTAAGAAATAATTGTGTTTTATGGACCTTGGGTTTCATGAATTACCATGTCAAGGGAAACTGAATTAGGGAGTGATTAGAAAGCCTAAAATTTTGTAAAGCCTATACTAAAAGAGATAAACCATTATCAAAGGGAAACATTGTTGGGTGAAAATTAGTGCTTTATCAAGGTACTTTATAATATAAGCAGGGCCATCCCTGAGATTGCTCTAGGTGTACCACACTTCATCTTCAGGCCAGTAGATTAAATTAGGGTCATAAAATCCCCATTTAGTGCACATATAATACCATGCCTCCCTTTCACCAACTACCAAATGTATTGGTAGGTTTCCCAATTTATCTTTGGGAGATGCCACTATATTAAAGTCACCATAAATGACCCAATGAGCAAAGGGGAGATCATACACAATTGATCACCATAAATTAGTACACTCAATGGCATCATTTAAGGTGTAAATATTAATAAATCCAAAGTAATGGATTTTAATGTTGAAAAGAGCCAAAACTAATCAGTTAGTAGGGTCCATGCTAGACTGCACTAAGTGTGGCTACCACCTTAGAGAGATAAATGGGATCACACCACCATTTCCTACCTCATTATTACTATGCATAATAATACTATCATGTTAGATAGAGTTACTGATCATCATCAATAAAAAATCCACAACCTTCACTTCTTATAGACAAATAATGTCCATCTTAGGAAACTTCCTTTTGAAATCACACATAATAAACTTGTATTTTTGGTCTATAAGATCTAAAACATTCCATGAAAATAAATTCATAGATGATGGGTGTCAAGAGGCATATCCTTGGAGTCTATGCCTTTTAAGGCATCATAACAATTCTATAAAAAATTCCCATTATTGGCATCTAAAAAATCATCTAATTCTACTTTTTTTTCTCATAGCATATTCAACCTGATACTCTCCTTCCTATGACTCTTCACACCTCCTAGGAGGGATACAAGAGATTTTAGGTGCATCCCATTGAATAAGAAGTGTTAGAGAGGTTAGTTGTGAGTCTAAAAAATCAAAAGAATTGGGTAGAGAAACCTGGAGACTTTGAGATAGAGCATTAGCTATAAGAGGGGAGTTGAAAACCCTAGATTTTCTACTACTATAAGGGATTTAGCCTTAAAAGGCTCTTTCTTAGTAGGATCCTAGTCCTTTGGGCCATTATTTGTTAATGAGTTACCTTCTTTTGTATTTATTACATTTGAGCTCATTACTTTAGTGAAAATATTCTTCTTTTCTTAAAATAGTGCAATCATCCTTAGTTGACTTTTTGACTTCTTTTAGAGAGGGCTTAGGAGGAGAGGATGAGTGGTTGGGCACATTGTTATAAGATAACATAAGGTGAAGTCCCAAATTTTGTGGTTGATGGCTCAATAGTGAAAATAGGTGTTGGGTAAGTTGATATACATGACTCGTTGGGAGTGTATCACATCCCCAACTTGGATTTATACAAACTAATGAAGGTCCCAAGAGAGGTATACTTCTACACAAACTCACTTCTATAATGTAGTAGAATAGAACCTACTTTGATAATGTCAAATAACTCAACCTATTTAACAAGTGATTTGGTGAATAAAATGCTAAAAAGTGAGTGGGAAACCTGGGAATTCAACCCAAACTGAGACCTTAAGAGTAATGTGCTTAGAGACTACAAAGTCTCATGTCCAAGGTGAGAGAACCATGAATGAGTTCTTAACATACCATTTGGATGACTTATGGAGGATACCTCCTACATGGGAAGGGTTAGTAAAATAGAAAATAAAAATCCCTTTGTCATAATATGGATGATCTCAAGATTTATGCCATAAACAACCCAATGGGCTTGAACCCAAGACCTAAGCATACTTTTAAAGGGAATTCGACCCATAAAATATCCTATTAAACGAAAATATTTTATCCATTAACAAGCAGAGTTAAATTTTTTAATGGGTGAAATAACATCATGTTCTAAATAGTTAATTATTAGTAAACTTTTGGTACAATCTTCTTTAAGCATTTACAAGGGGCTATTGCTTAATGCATTGTCATTATTCTCCATAGCTAAAATAGTCGAGAGAGAATGAGGAGAAGTCATTAAATAGGTCATCCCTGATCAAAGGCAATAAATGATAGTCCTACATGAAACTTAATAAGGGTCATGGTATGCAGATAATTTGTAATGACATAAAATCAAGGCTTGATTCTATGGCATGCATGGAGGAAACCCTAGCAAAGCTTTTTCAGTCTGATCATTCAATGATAACCCCATGTAGAATGTTCTGATTATCCATCCAATGACATTTTTTTAACCAAGTTATTAATATGAAGCCTTAGAAATGTGGTTTAAATTATTTTTATGACTTCTTATTCCAATCACTTAAGGCACTCAAACCTTTTTCCAATTAGTTTCTACCACATTTTGAAATCAATATCAATGGGAAATGATATTATTCTAAATTTTTGAAACATAAGAAAGTATCCAAGGAATCAATTAGTGACTATATGCTTTATTTTAAGACCATGATTTCTAAGATGGAAAATCCTATGACTAAAAATGAAACACAAGATATAATAAAGAATTTTTTTATTTCTCATCTACACAAGTCTATTATGTTTAATAGATTCAAATCATTTGATGAGTTATTCCATATAGTAAGAGATCAATAGTTCAATATTATTACTTTAAACAAGTTAAAATATGTGGCCAATTATAATTATGAAGGGCCTAAAATGATCAAAGATCATAGAAAATGACAATTCCAATGTTCTTAACTTCAAATTAGATGTAAATCAAGCACTAGGATTTATTATTTTCTATCAATAATTATCGCTTAATGCCTAGGTTGTTCATTTTTTTGATCAGTGATCTAGAAATGGACTGATGGATACCCTTGGTGGAAACTATGGGTACCATATTGGGGTGAATTTTTGGAAAGTGATATGTGTTGATAATGGGATTGATCGTATTGGCTCATTCCTAGACATCTCAGATCTACAACTAGAGAGGAGTATTGTGTTTTTCATTAAAGATAGAGGTAGCCACTTCATGTTGTAGGCCATGCTTATGTTTTTTGAGCTTGACATCATGGATAATGTGAATTTAGGTTATTATGGCAAGATTCACAAGCCTGATAACTTTGTTTTTGGATATAATGGTGCAAGGTATAATTGGGCCAAAGGTCATCACACGTAGGACACTGTACTCATTGATGGGGTTTTTGATGTTGTGAGAAAAGAAGCTGAAATATGTAACTACCTTCAAAGCATGTGATTTTTTTATACCATCACAAGAACAAGTTGAACAAGCCAATGTTGAGGTCCTTAAGTTGATATTTTAGGCATATATTCATATGGAAAATGTAATATTTACCATTATTGCCAAATGTGGAATACTAGAAGATGCATTGAAAGTGTTTGACAAAATGCCTAAACAAGATTCAATCATAGGGTCTATAGTAATTATAGATTGTGATAAGAGTAGATAGAATGGAGAGTCATTGGTAATTATCCACCAAATATAGTAAGCAATATTTCCACTGAATCAATTCACCTTTGTCAATGCCCTTGGTGCCTATGGAAACTCGGCTTTACTTGAATAGGGAAAATAGATTCAGAATGGTTACTTAAAAAACATGTATTGGTTGGATGTCCATAATGTATTTAACAAAATTTAGAAGAGGAAGTTGGCTTCCTTGACTAGAGTGATGAGCTCAAAATATGGCTCATTATTGACATGCTATTTCCCTCAATTCATCTCTCTAAGGATATGATCTTATGCAAATCATAGATTGTTAAATAGATATTACATGGAAAGTAGATATTTGTCTTGTTTATATTGAATGAAAGACTAACCTTTACTTTGTCATTAATGTCTAATACATAGCATGTTTTAGTGATTTTTTTTGTGAAGAATGCTCAAGAAGAAGACACAGGTGATGTATAGTAAAAGTTCAATTTTGGTCTACATCCAACAAAACTACAGACTCCATAGGCTTGTTTCTATGAAAATTTTAGGCTTGTTTATATAGACTCTACAAGCTTGTTTCTATGAACTTCACAGGCTTGCTTCTACAGACTCTGCAGGCTTGTTTGTACAAACTCCGTAGGCTTGTTTCTATGGAATCCGTAAGCTCATTCCTATCAAATCTGTGAGGTCAATTCCATGGATTCTATAAAGATAAAGCTACAAATGGGGAAGCTAGTAGCCAAATAAGATGAGACAGAATCATTCCAACTAGAGTCAAATGAGGAAAATACCCACCTATTGTTTTGTAGGATTTGCTTTTGATAAAGTTATATATATTTGGATATTAGGCCTATTATAGGATAGTATATTTATTTCATTGAAATAATTGGATCTCTTGGAAATCCAATCTCCTATATTTGGATGAGTGGATCGACCAAGGAATCCTATTATTTACATCCTATTTTGAGTTGATTATATTAGTATAAAAGGTAAGACTTTTGTCATTGAAGATATTAAAGAATAGATGAAAGATTCATATAAGCATATTACAGGTTTTAGCCAGATTGTAATCATTTCATTTTTATGAATTATCATTTTAGTTTCCAATATTGATTAATCTTTATTCCTGATTCTGAGAGGAGTAAGGGCCCACTCTCCTTAGAACCAAGAATTGTGTACGGTACTTATGTTTTATTAACTCTTTGTTATAATTAATTAGAATCTTGTTAATGTTTGCATTTATTCATAAAAACATCAAAACAAATTCACAGTTTAAAAGGCATTTCCTTATTTCAAAGTCATTTCTTTTATAAGAAAAATGTGTTTTATTTTATACCAAACGTGTGAAGCAAATTTCCTTTTTAAGTTAAGGGTGTCACTTTAATTTCCACACAAGTGTAAATAGGAGTGTGATTTTACTTTCAAGCAAAAGAGTGGATTAATCTATTTGATTAAATAGTTACATCTTTTCATTATTAGAAAAAGAGTGAATCAAGTAGTTTAGGACACATTTATTTCATTAGTTAGAGTTAGAATAGGACCATTAAAGACCTCTACAAGTAGACTTATAGATCTACCATCCTACACCTTACTGCATATAGGTTTGGATACCAACCCTGGTTGATAAGACATCAATTGAACATTGATTAAATGAAGAGTTAAATGACACTCATTATTTTTGGCATCATTACTAGGGACACAAGGTATTAGTAAGGTAATAATTATTGGTTTAGAGTTAACAAAATCTTTAAAAAAACTATACAAATTTAATAAATTGATGTACCATCCTAGAGACTCTAAATAATGATTCATTCTAAAATTTCTACCAAGAACACAAGTTGAAACTCTTTCAACATCTCTGAGTAGTGAACCAGGAGTTACGAGTGAAACCTATCTATAAGAATATTTATACATTTGGATAGAAACCAGGCCATTATCACAAGCAAGCCCCATAAGACAAATTCCCCATGATCAATCTCTTATAGGAAGACATTATTTAAAAAATTCCAAGGACTTAGAAAAAGCATTTCAAAAAGCCATAGCTGAATAAAAATTTGAAAACTTTGAACAACCCATAATTGGTACCACAAATATTTAGTGGGAAGATCATCCCAACTTTGAAACATCATCAGAAGAAGAAAATATGGCTCTCCAACAAAATAAACAACTTGCACAATTAAGAAGTACTTTTTCCTTTCCTATTTTTGTAGATCTTAATGATCAAACCCCCATGAAAAATATTTCACTAGCTAATCTGCCAAATTTTTGGGGAAGATCTATATAAGATCTTGATCAATTCTTGTTTGAATTTAAGGTGCTATGCCAAACCTATGATTACACAACAGATAGCCAAAAATTAAAACTGTTTCCCTCTACATTTAAAGATGTAGCTATGAGATGGTTAATGGGTTTACCTAGAGATTCTATTAGAACATGGGATGACATGGAGATAAAATTCTTGAACAAGTACTAAGATTACTACTAAATGTGAGAAAGAAAAGAGGATTTATTCAAAATCAAACAAAATGAGGATGAATCTTTAGAGGATTATTTGGATAGATTCATTTTCACTCATAAAAGAAGCAATTATCCACTCATTGAAGAAGTTTAGAAATTGGTTTTCTTAAAAGGGTTGGACAAAGATACTAGAGATGACTTAAATTTGATGGGAGGTAGAGATATAAATGAGTTGGCTTTCAATCAGATTTTTGAGATTTGTACCAACTACTCTCAAACAAAACCCTGAATCAAGGGAGGAAGGTTTGGGAAATCTAATTAAGTGGGTAAGATAATGGAAGAATTTTCCAATCTAAAAATGAATATTCTAGTTACACTAAATGGTACTTTAGATGACCTTCAACCTAAAGCAAATGCAATAGAACCCTTATCAATTTACTATCCTAAGTGCAGACATAAACATGCCCTTAGAGACTTCCCTACAGATAAAACCAATGTTTCATCATGTGGGATCTGTGATACAACAAATCATGATACCAAACATTGAACACTTCTATATGTTTTTAAAAACCAAATGAAAACATAAGTCCATTCCACTGAAGAAGTCAATTATATCTAGAGACAAAACTTTTCCCCATAAAACAAGGCTTAAGGATAGTTTAATGAAAGAAACCTAGTTAATCCATGGATGGCACCATCAAATGTTTCAGTTCCTTCACCTTTTTGGAATCAACCCCAAATTCTATCAATCCAAAATCCATAGGTAGGACAAGATTGGATGCCAACACCCCCATGGATGGTGCCATAACCACAATAACAATGGGTACCATAGCACCAATGGATTCCATAGCAATATCAATAATGGAATCCACAGTGGAACCCACAACAATAATTCACCCAACCAAGAAAACCACTTCAACAACAAACTATTATGCCACCCCCAGTTATTTAGCAACAAGGACAAATCAATCAACCCTCAATGGCTACACAACCAATAGCAAATCTGAAAAATAAACAACCAACACCTGTTTATGTTAATAAATAGGAAGAGACAATGAATTTTGGAGCTATTGATTATTTAGACATACATTTATGATCAGGGAAAACTATACAAAAACTTCTAGTTCTCATTTCTAAGATCCCTGATGAAAAAAATAGAATCATTTTAATTAAACACTAGAAAATCCAAAATCAAAATGAGCCTTGAAGAAAACAAAGAAAACACTACTACACTAGCATTTCTTTTCTTGAAAGATTAAGAGAAATTGATATTAAACCAGAATCAAACTTGGTCCATGAGTTGCAAAAGATCAATATTGAGGTAGCCCTACTACAAGCTATTAGGGATATACCTAAACTGAACAAGATCATCAAAAACATATATATCAAGACACCTAGGAGGAAATAAAAATATCTAGGAACCATTCATGTTGATGGAAAAGTTATTGATTTATTAGCAGGAAAACTATTAGTTCCAAAATATGCAGATCCATGAAGCCTAGTGATCACAGACATAATGGAGGTAAATAAATTCCTAACATCTTAGTAGATTTGGGAGTAGCAATTAATGTTATGACAACTGATACTCTCCATATATTATCTCTGATGATAATTCAACCCACAACTAACATTATTCAAATGGTGGACTAATCTGTAACTAAACCAGAAGAGATTATAGAAAATGTTGAAGCACTAATAGAGTCTTGGGAATATCTAGTAGATTTTATGGTATTACAACCTAAAACAAAGAATCTACGATATCCCATAATCACAGGTAGACCATTGTTGGCTACTATAGTATCATTAATTAATTGTAGGTCAGGAGACATGACCATTTCTAATAGGTTAAAATCTAAATGCATCTCTTTGTATCCTCTTGCAAAACCATCAACAAATCACATACAAGAATTTTTGGTGGACGAATCAGACAACACATCAAACAACATTTCCTCCTTAGCAATGATCACAGTTAAAAAACACTTGGAATAATTGAATGGAGATATATACCTAGAATCTACGGACTCTACCAGTCTAAAAGCTACATACTTTACCAGTCCAAAATCTATGAACTCTGCCAATCTGGAATCTATGGATTCGACCAGTCTAGAAACCATAGACTACCTTAGTTTAAGATTCTTGGGTCAGATAGAATATTATTAAACCTCCACTTCTACTTATTATATTTTTTCCTTACTATATAATCATGGATTTATTCATGAAAGTGTGTGGAAATTGGTAAAATAACAACAAACTCATTTCTTAGATTCATTCTATTGTTTTTTAGCAAGATTGATTCCTCTTAGAAAAGAGTTCATTGATAATGTAACCATGTTTCATAAGATAATTTCTCATCCATGTCTTTTAAACTCATTGACTAGTGAATTCAATAAAATAGAATCCAATTACTTAGGCATAAAACCAATCATGGTATTACCCAAAAAGATTTTGAATATCAATAGTCGGTTAACAAATGAAGAGGAAGATCAACTTTTTGAAGTACTAGAAAGACATACCAAGGATTTTTATTGGGATTATACTGACATTAATGGAATTCACCCTAACATATGTACTCATCACATTTACACATAATATATCAAACTGGTTAGACAACCACAAAGAATAATAAACCCAACATTAAAGGAAATAGTCAAAATAGAGATTCAAAAATTACTAGAAATTGGGTTTATTTACCCCATCTTAGATAGCCAGTGGGTTTCGCCCCTGGTAATTGTGCCCAAGAAAAATGGAAAATAAAGGGTATGTCTAGATTATAGAGAACTGAACAAAGCAACACTAAGAGATTATTTTCCTCTACCTTTCATTGATCAAGTTCTTGACAACTTGGTAGGAAAGGGATATTTTTCTTTCCTGGATGGGTTTAGTGGGTATAACCAAATAAAAATTGTATCTAAAGATCAAGATAAAACCACATTTACCTACCCTTGGGGAAATTTTTCTTATTGAGTACTCCCATTTGGACTCTATAATACTCTAGCAACCTTCCAAAGAGTAGTTCTAGAAATATTATCTGACCTTACAAATGATTGTGTTGAAGTATATATGGAGGATTTCACCGTTTATGGTGGAACTTATGAAGAGGCTCTTACCAACTTGGAAAAAGTATTGATCAGATATAAAGAACGTCAATTATCTTTGAGCCATGAGAAATGTTTATTGATGATGGATGAAGGAATAGTGCTGGGACACCATATTTATGCAAAAGGCATTCAAGTAGATCTAAAGAAGGTTGAAATAATCTCCAATTTACCCATCTCACAAACATAAACTAAAATTAAGAGTTTTTTAGGACATACTGGTTACTACAAATGCTTCATAGATAATTTTAGCCAAATAGCTACCCTTATGTTTGCCTTGCTTACAAAATATAGTATTCTCAAATGGAGTGATAGTTGCTAACAGGCTTTTGAGACCATCAAAGCTAAACTCGTTATTGCTCCAATATTTAGAGGACCAAATTAGACTCAACCATTTCATATATACATAGATACTTCCAATACAACAATAGGAGTAGTCCTTAGACAAAAGGATGAAGAGGATAACATGTAGGCTATATATTATATTATCAAAAACATGACACCTACTGAAAGAAACTACACCACAACTGAGAGGGAATTCCTATTTGTAGTCTATGCAATTAACAAATTCAGACACTACATAATAGGCTACAAGGTATTTGTCTATATAGACCATTCAACTATTACACACCTTACTAACAAACCAATTGTGGGAGGTAGGATTATTAGATGGTTGTTGCTCTTACAAGAATTTGATGTTACTATTATAGATAAACTAGCAAAGTATAATGTGGTTGCTGATTTTTTTATCAAGAATGAACGCAACAGGTGAAGAAGAACCAGTAGAAAATGACTTTTTAGATGAACAAATATTTTCTATTTCATCAAAATCTCTGTGGTTTGTTGATATAACTAATTACCTCACCATAGGGAAGTTTCCTTTGCAATTTTCACAAAAAGAAAAGAAATGTTTAATCAAAGAAAGTTCTTATTTTAAATGGATTAATGGAATGCTATTTAAACTTAGACCTGACCATGTGTTTCATAGGTGTGTGACAAATGTTAAAGCTTATGATATCATCAAAGCTTGTCATGATGAACCAGGAGGAGGTCATTACTCAGTTCAAAGAACCATACATAAAATCCTAGGAGTAGGATACTATTGGCCTCACCTCCATCAGCAAGTAAAAAGATATGTCAAACACTATGATGTTTGTCAAATAATTGGACAACCTACTCTTTCAACAGAGATGCCTCTGCACCCTCCTCCTCAATTGGTTTTAGAACCATTTTAAAAATGGGGCATTAATTTTATAGGTCTTATGGATCCTCCTTATAAAGGAAAAGAATATCTCGCAAGAGAAGAGATGGTAGCTGATTTCTTATATTTCAAAATCATGCAAACATTTGGTGCTCTAAGGGAGATAGTCTCAGATCAAGGACCACATTTCATGTCAAATATGATAAATCAATTCATGCAAGTATATCAAACTCAACATAGAAAAACATCTCCATACCATCCACATGCTAATAGGCAAGTTGAAGTCACCAATAGAGAACTGGAAACCATTTTAACCAAGGTTGTTAATTCCAGTAGAAAGGATTGGGTAGATAAATTACCAGAAGATGTTTGGGCCTATAATACTACTTGGAAAACAACAACTAGATTTTTACCTTATGAATTGGTTTATGGTAATAAACCCTTATTCTCTATTGAATTTGAATTATAAACTTTGAAAATAGCTGTAGAAGTAGGAATTGAATTAGAATAAATATAAAAAGAAAGACTCTAACAGCTTAATCAATTTGATGAGATGAGGATGTAAGAACTATAGAGAAATAAATTGGTACAACATCAAAGAAAAATTTGGCTTGATTCACAGATCAAGCAATAAAATTTTTAGAAAGGAAATTGGAAACTATTGTTTGATTCCAAATTTCAACAGTTTAAAGGAAAACTACAAATGAGATGGTTGGGACATTATCAAATTGAAGAGGTCTTTGAAAATGGTTTTGTTAAGCTAATACTTATTGATGATAGCAGAAGAGTTATTCTAGTCAATGGACATATATTGAAGCTTTATCAAAAACCTCTTAATAAAGAAGAATTTGATCAAAAGGTAAAAGATCAAGTAGCTTTTTTGAAGGACTCTACTTCTTTTAGAGAACCTGCTCCTTGATGATCTAGTATTTAATATATATATATATATATATATATGTATGTATGTATGTATGTATGTATGTATGTATGTATGTATGTATGTATGTATGTATGTATGTATGTATGTACATACATACATACATACATACATACATATATATATATATATAGTGAAAATCCTTTCAGGGACACTATTGATAATGGATGCTCAGAAAACTAGCTTGTTGGCTGGCTATGCATTGCAAAAAGGGCTTTGGCTAGAAAACTAGCAATGGCTAGCCAAAGGGAAAAAATAAAATATATAAAAACAAAAAAATAAGAATCTCATCATGTCACTATGATTGGTCTTCCCATGTAATAAAATCTGTTCTTTCAACACCTGTTGACTAATCCATGCAAACTTGTTTGTGCAGGAAAAATGGTGAGCAAAGGATAAATCTAAGGTCAAAAGTAAGTGAGACATATATTATATTTATCTATCTTTAGTTAACTAATTATCTTTTGATTTAATTAAGACTTATTCTATGGAGATGACCCAAACTTGAGCCTTCTGAAATGGAATGACATGACACATACCATAATGAATAAACATGCAAACAAGCCACCAAAGGTGTATGGATAAGTGTAAAGATTTGGTACAATCAATTACATCATTAATAATGATAATGATGGGACATCATAAAAGGGGTTTTAAATTAAGTGATAAATCATTGTCACCGTCAAAGTGCCACATCATCATTTCATTCAATTTCTAATAATTTGACAAAATGGCTGGCACACTCCATAGAAACATGTGGTGTTTAATTGTATCAAATAATTATATAAAACTATGAACTCATGTAGCTATGGAGTTTCATACAAACCATTTCATTCCTACCGATTTCAATAGAATCTAGTCTACAGATTCTTAGTGATTATTGCCTACAGATTTTGATAAAAGCTGGTCTAAACCCTAATATGAGTTAAAGGAGCAAATTTATCTATAAATAAATGTAGAAATGGGATAGAAAACAAGATCAAAGCCAAAGAATATAGCAATGTTTCACAAAGTTAAAGCTTTTGTGGTAGTGTTTAGAGTAAATAGTTGGCTACCTTTTATTGAAATGTTCTAGGGTTTTAACGAAATAATGGTAAGAGAATTCATCACTAATCTCACCCTTGAATTTTTAGTTGTTAAATCTATTGTTATTCCTATTTCAACACAAATCATAAGTCAAATCATACAAGTTCCAGAAGAGGGAATGAGAGATATAGGCAAAATTCCATTTAGTGATTTAATTACTTAATTTAATGGTAATGAGTAGATTCGGACTTCGTGTTTAACAGATTCCAATGGAAAATCAAAAGGGATTAGTATAAATTCACATACTAAACCTTGTAAATCTATAGCCAAGTGGATACTCAAATATATCATTTGCAAGGGGCAACATAGTCTTTTAGGAGGAGAAGCCATGAAAATGTTAATACACCTTAAGCATGAGAGACAAAACCCTCATTACAATATTAACCTCCCATCCTTATTATATGGTGCACTTCAAATTATGACTACAACTCCTAATGCTGCTCTTATGCATCATGGCCTTATTCACCTAATTAACCAACATCACTTCCTTCAACAAGGATAAGAGGTCTGGGAAGAATTTTAACACAATGTAACACAACAAATTCCAAATTTGTATACAGTAAACCCCAAATTTACCATAAGAACATTCATCTCCACTTATTGCATTAGTTGAGAAGACAACTCCATAGAAGAAATCATAGACTATAGTCTCAACAAAAAAAAGATCTTCTTCAAGAAGAATCACAAGGTCTCAAATCCCTATAGTTTCAAGGTCCCCAAAAGAACCTTAGCAATCTATAGTGTAACCAATTCCCTTGTTAGGAAGAAAAAAATTGAAATGAAAGGTTACTACAGAACCTGAGAAGACTGAGGGTTTGATGCTTGAAAAGGAAAGACAACTGAGTGTCGCTCAGAGAGTGATAAAAATAAGGAGAAGGCTACTTCTGATAAATGAAGATGAACAAGAGGCTACAAACATTCTAGATAGTCTTAAAATGGTATCTCATTCCCCCATACATCAACATATCCCTAAAACTATACATGTTGAAGAAAATCCTTTCGAAAGGAACTCTCCAATCCTAATGGAGGAGCCAATTCTAAAAGAAGATCCAATCATGACAGAGGAATAGTGTATGACAGGACAACCACATGTTTTAGTTGAAACTACAATGAATAAATGAAAAACTATATACACAAATAATAAAGGTGAGTCATCTAATCTAAATGATCTTGTTATGAAGTTAACTTTGAAACTTTCTCAAGCTCAAGCTCTAGAGCAACAACAAACAACTAAAATTGCTGACTTGATCAATTAATTACAGAATAAGGATCATCTCAACTCATTATTGGTTCAAAAATTAGACATAGCATCTACCAATCATGTAGCAAAATTTCATAGATTAGAGGAAACAATAAAAGAAAATGAAAGTGAACAAATAGACCTCTGGATATATGTAAAAATCTAAAGAAGGAAAATAGGAGATTATATAGTTTGGCAAACTCTTCTAAAGCACCTTCTAATATTTCACCTTCTCCTCCTAATGTATTTGTTGACCAAAGTTGTCAAACAAGTTTTCCAAGTATTCCTACCTTGAAAATGCTAAATCAAATTAAAGAAGAATATTTCATACTCAAACATAAAAATGAAATTACAACTTCAAATAAAATATTAGAAAATAAAAAGAAAGAATTAGAAGCTAAGGTCCAAGATTTAGAAGAAAATTTACAGGATGCATGCAAATTAGGATAATCTCTTTTGACATGTAGGAATCCTTCTCCTACATATAGTTTGTTTTTATTTGACCAATTTTACAGATGGTAGATTATGAGAATCTCTTATCATCTTCCTTACAAGATTTCATAGCCAACAATATTTTTGGAAATTTTCTATAGTGCCAAACCTGATCAACAATATTTGCTTTATGAGTTTTATTTCCATGATTTGATCATAAGAGACCATGGTCACAATAAGTTCTTGATAAAACTTCATGTAGGAGAAGTTCAAATGAGGGCATTTCATTCTACATTCAAAAATAAACTAGCATGCAAAAATAGATTTGAGGAGTATACAAATTGTGCTAAGATTACAGGATTATGTATCAAACTAGCCTTTCTTATTCCTAGATTGATCAAATAGAATTTTAACTATGCTTATTTAAGCGATGAAGCTAAAACACAATACTTACAAGCTTTATATGATTGTGCTATTTCTTTTGACTTTTTTTCAAGATAGAGTTTTGATTTAGTGGTGACTGCAAGTATGCAAAGGTGGGACCAAATTTTAGTGCCTCTTAAAAGACAAGAGGTCATGTCTCCAAATAACTTAAGATGAAGTATGAGGAGAGATTCCTCAATTTTGGAAATCTTAATAGAGGTAATAAACTCTAGGGGAGAAAATAAATGGATTGGCATGAGATATAGACCTCTTTTGTTGATCATACCTATTCCAAGATGGTAGAGTTGAGCTCTAGAATCAGATGAGAAATTTAATATATGGAAACAAATGATTCAAGAGCATCAGGGATTTACAAGCAATTTAGACAAGTATATAACAGATGAATTTGATGACTATTATTTGAGTTAGAGTGTGGAAAGTAGATGCCAGAGCTACAAATGCCAATGAATGTTTATAATGGGAATTGCAAAAGATAAATCCTGGGGGAGATGATGAGCTCAGAATATGGCTCATTATTGACATGTTATTTCCCTCAATTCATCTCGATATTTTCTTATGCAAATCATAGATTATTAGATATCTATTACATGGAAAGTAGATATTTGTCTTGTTTATATTGAACCAAAGACTAAACCTTTACTTTTTCATTAATGTCTAATACATAAAATATTTTAGTGATTTTTTTTGTGAAGAATTCTCAAGAAGAAGAGACAGGTGATGTATAGTGAAAGTTCAATTTTGGTCTCCATCCAATAGAACTATGGACTCCATAGACTTGTTTCTATAGAATCTACAAGCTAATTTCTACAAACTCCATAGGCTTGTTTCTATAGACTTCATAGGCTTGTTTCTATGGACTCTATAGGCTTGTTTCTGTGGACTCCGTAGGCTTCTTTCTATGGACTCCGCAGGCTCATTCCTATTGACTCTATGAGGTCAATTCCATGGATTTTGTAAAGATAAAGCTATAAATGGGGAAGTTGGTGACTAGATAAGATGAGAGAGAATCATTCCAATTGGAGTCAATTGAAGAAAATATCGGCCTAGTATTTTGTAGGATTTACTTTTGATAAAGTTGTATATATTTGGATCTTAGAACTATTATAAGATAGTATATCTATTTCATCAAAATAATTGGATCTCTTGGAAATCTAATCTCCTATCTTTGGATGAGTGGATCGACCAAGGAATCCTGATTCTTTGCATCCTATTTTGATTTGATTGTATTCGTATAAAAGGTAAGACTTTTGTCATTGAAGATATTAGAGAATAGAGGAAAGATTCATACAAGCATATTACAAGTTTTAGCTAGATTCTAATCATTTCAATTTTATGAATTATCACTTCAGTTTCTAGCATTGATTAATATTTACTCCTAAGTCTGAGAGGAGCAAGGGCCCACTCTCCTTGGAACCAAGAATTGTGTACAGTACTTATGTTATGTTTTATTAACTCTTTGTTATAACTAATTAGAATCTTGTTAATATTTGCATTTATTCATATAAATATCAAAACAACTTCATAGTTTAAAAGGCATTTCCTTATTCCAAAGTCATTTCCTTTATAATAAAAATGTGTTTTCTTTTATATCAAATGTGTGAAGCAAATTTTCTTTTACATGCATTCTCACATTATCCATTATGAACTATTCAAATTGAACAATGTATGATCATATACATAAAGCATGAAAATTATAAATATCCTCCACTATCTCACTATCATCAAACCATGGAGGCTCTTAAATGTCTGAGGATGAGGCTAATTTGTCATGACAATTATTTTTTCAAGATT
Organism: Torreya grandis; assembly: GCA_037957365.1. NCBI lineage: Eukaryota > Viridiplantae > Streptophyta > Pinopsida > Cupressales > Taxaceae > Torreya > Torreya grandis. The sequence continues at coordinate 410,951 of JARHVA010005844.1, forward strand.
CAACTGAACCCCTTGGACTAAAATAATATGCTTGAGATATTCCACTTGATCCTAGAAAAAAGTACATTTGGACTATTTTACATAAATTTGGATTTTAGAGAGAAATTGTAGTGTGAGCTCTAGATATTGGAGATGCTCAGACCATGTGTTACTATAAATGAGGATATCATCAAAGAAGACCATACTGAATTTCTAAAAGTAGGGCTAGAAAATTTTATTCATTAATGCATAGAATGTTGAAGGAGCATTAGTGAGGCCAAAGAACATGACCAAAATCTCATAGTGGCCATCATGCATGCAAAAAGATGTCTTAGGGATATCATCCTCTTGAAGCCAGATCTAGTGATATCCAGAACAGAGAGCCAACTTGGATAATAAATGAGTACCATGAAGCTCATCAAGAATCTCATTAGTAATAGGGATCGAGAGTTTACCCTTGATTGTGATGTGATTAAGTGCACAAAAATCAATGTAGAGGTACCATGACCAATATTTATTCTAGACAACTAGAATTAGGGGAAAATATGGGCTAGTACTCAGGCAAATAATACCTAGCTTTAATAAGTCTTGAATGAGCATCTCTATCTCAATCTTTTGATTAAATGAGTAGCGATAAGGCATGACGTTTGGAGGAACACTTTTATGAAGGAGTTGAATACAATGGTCCTTTGACCATGAAGGTGGCAATCCCACTGGTTTGGCAAAGACACATGCATACCTCTATAGAATGGTTTATAGATCGGAAAGAGTAGTGAAGATTGTTCATCTTTGAATTTGAATAGGATAGAGCTAGACAATGATGTTGTGTGAGTTTTTATTAAGATTTTTCTCCCTGCAATGTGAACTTATGATGCTAATAGATCCTGGTTGTAATCCTTTCAATGTGTGGTTTTGCCCATTGTCTAAAAATTGCATCCAAAGTTTAGCAAAATCATATAAGATGAGTACAAGTGTGTATAACTATTGGGCTCAAAAAATAACATCACATCCACGTAAGTGTAAGGCAAACATGTTGGAGTGCAAGTTATAATATCCAATAGAGATATTCACATTGTGACACTTCCCTTTACAAGGTAATGTGCCCTCATTAGAAATCATGACTTCAAATTTGGAGCAAGGATGGATAAAATAATTATCCTATTTGGTGATTTGAGGGTCAATGAAGTTATGAATGCTAATTGAATCAATGAGTATTGTGAGAGGGAGCTTCTTGAAGTAACCCCTGACTCACATGGTTTATAGGGTAGTGACTCCTGCTAATGCATGAAGAGAGATCTATGATTGGTATTCTTGATAAGTAGGTTCCATAATCAGTTGAGCTTCTTCTAGATCAATTGTTGTATCTTGAACATCTTCCCAATCTTTAGTTTTGGGTAGAGAGTCCACAACTAATAGGTAGAGCTTTTGCTTGACACATCAATGTCCCCAAGTGAATTAATCATCATAGTTATAACATGGTCTTTTTTATCTATGGGCTTGTGTCTCTAATTTAGTCAAATGTTTGATAGGAGTGGTTCTAGGGGATGGTGTTATTTGAAATCATTGTGGAGTTATATTTTTGAATGGAGAAATTTTTGATTTGAATCATTGCTAAGCTGTGATCTTGTCAAATACCAAATTAGCCAACTCTAAGGCTCCCATCATCATGTTGGGCCAAAACATTTTGACCTCAAATCAAATTACATCTTTCAATCCACTGACAAAGCAAATCCTAAATAATTCTTTAGATAATCCCTCTATGTGATTAGCTTGTTTTTTAAATTATATTTGATATTCTCTCATGGCTCTTATTTAGCTAAGTTTAGTAATTACTCTAGTGAATTCATAAAAAGTAGTAGGGCCAAACCATTGCAAAATGAAGGTGTGAAAATCGGTCCATATGGGTTCGTCATGAGCCTTGGTATACCAAAAATACCATTGAAGGGATTCAAGTTCCAAGTTAAAGGGTGTAAGAGGGACCTTATTGGCATAAAAATGCAAAATAAAATATTATTCAACCTAATAGATCCATTTAGTTGGATTTGCACCATTAAATCGATGAAAATTAAGCTTCGACCCATGATAATTAATGGAAGAAGAAAACCCAGTGTCTAAAGAAGACTCTGGATGTCATGTATTATTAATGGTGGTATGTTGAAGACTGAGGCTAAGAATATTTTCATCAATAAATTTCATGTGGGTCTTGAGGGTGGCTATTTCACCCTCCATGTTTTTTGCTCATGTTCAGGTTACTACCATGACCCGAATAACAAATTATTATTATTATTATTATTATTATTATTATTATTATTATTATTATTATTATTATTATTATTATTATTATTATTATTATTATTATTATTATTATTATCATCATCATCATCATCATCATCATCATTATCATTATCATTATCATTATCATTATCATTATTATTTGTAATGGATAGGAAAACTAGAGTTAAGACATGTTTAGTAAGGAATTTTTTAAAATTTGGCAAAAAAAAATAGGGGTAAAGAGGATTTGAATTATTTTTTTACAGTGGGAGTATGATTGATGAAGGCAAGGGCAATTTTAGTAGTGAAAAATGAAAAAATTAGAAAATTTGTCAAAGAGGGACAAAGGAGTAGAAAGAGACAATGAACAATATGAAAACATTTCAAGGCAAATAGAAAAAAATAGAAGTTATGAAAAAACTCAAAAAAATGGAAAATTGAGATTTGTGAGAACTAGGACTGGAATTGAGATATGGGACCTCAAGGAAGAAAATGTAGGAAATGGAATTTTAGGTATTTGGATAAATTTTGAGGATCAATGGGGCCATGGGGCTACAAAGTAGTTTTTTTTAATATATTTTCTATCTGAAGGTAAGTCCTTTGAGAGTCTACTGATACTCTATGGATGGTTTGCAGATTTTGGTTTCTATCAAATAGTTGCTTGTAAGTCCTATAATAATCTAAAAATACTCTTCTGATTGATTTTTTTGAGTCTATTGGAAATATTCCAAAATTGATAGAAATGGACCCTAGGTTTTAATGGCTACCTAAGGGTTTTAAAAATATAACTCTAGCCTTCAATGTTATCTAAATGACTACTACTCAAAAAAAAATATGGTCATCGATTTACCTCTAAGTGATAACTCTTAGTTTTCCTCACAGATGGGAGTACTCAATCAGGAAGGGGCCATTGCCTATTTTGCTAGCAGGTCCTCTCAATGAGCCATCTACTCTAGGGTTCCTATGGTACTCCCAATGATGAGTTTTAGTGATTTCACCCAATAATTTCCCATAGTTATGCAGTCAAGTTTTTACTTTGATCCAAAATAGATTACAAAAAACTACTTAATTGAGTTATGCAACAGAACATAATTAATATTTTCTAAAACAATACTGAAATGAAGTGTGTAGTAGAACAAAGTTAAGACTTTATGGAAAAAAATTGCCCTAGAAAGTGCTTTGGTACCAGATGAGAGGATCCTCCTACAATAATTAATAAAAAATACATAAAATAACATGAATTAAATCTAGCAGAAGACTTGAAAAGATTGAATTGATTATAAGCCACCTCAAGGGGTCAACCTCCTTTGAGCAAGCTCAATATAATAAATTGTGGATGCCTTAATTGGCCTCAACACTTATATACAAATTGTAATTTAAGCAACTACTACTTCCCAAGAATGTGGGATAAAACAAACATTCACGAGATAATTTATAAATCATATGCATCCATAACAACTACTATACTAACAAAGTAAAGAGAAAAAATATCATGAGTTTGTAACACATTATTATCATGTCCATTTTCATTAATTTTTTTGAAAGACAACACTCACTACAAATCAATAATCAATTCATGGATGTGAAACCTAATCCTTATATTACTTTCACTAGCATGAAGTGACACACTGAAAATTCAAATATGTCAATCTTGAATAAAATTATGTTTTAAACACTTCGAAAAGTTCTTTTACAATAAATTCTACAATATTTATTTCAAGACACTTATTACTTTCGACATTTGTTTTCAATTCTTATGTCATTCATGTGTCTCATTGAAGTCCTATATGCACTAATGCACATGTGTATTTATATACTTCTTAAATTCAATTTTGGAATTTATTTGGGTGTAAATCATCACACAATTAGTAGGATCAAGGATACAAAAAGGAAATAGAAGACATGAAAGACACAAAACAAGGGTAAAGACGGTCTAATAAAAATGAAACTAGAACTATAGATTAAAATTCTAGTACAACAAAAATGTAGTGGTATGATTATTACATATGATAACTATAATGGTACAATTCTATAAAACTAAAATTTTACGACTATGATTCAATTAAAAAAGGCACAAAACAATAAGAAACAAATGGATGAGAGATAATATAGGGAAGAAAGAGAAACACAAGGAAAGCAAATTAGATGTCCAAGACCAATTCCTAAAACATGGGAACATGTGAAAATAAATTTATAATTTTAATCAATAATATACAAATACACAAATACGTTTTAATAATAAAATTTCACAACTAAAACTATCCAATCCAAAATAAGGTGTCTACATTTTCCATGATTCCTATCATGTGTCTATTAGGGAGAACAACCCATATAGTTTTTTTATTTAAATTTATATATCTTACAATACTTATATTTCATATTTATTATACTTATGTTGCATATGGGGCCTCTCCTTGATATTACATTATTTATATCTTGAACCCATATGAGGTATATTATTCTCTATGTTAAATTTATTATATTTAATCCCACATGGTGAATTGTTTTTGGTGAGATTATATTGACTGCATCACAAGACCATATGAGTAAACTTTTTCATTGCATACATATTTCCAAGGATATATATTTATATCTTGTACCTAAATGATTTTAGATTTTATCTTACACATGGTGATTTTAACTCCTTTTTTTTTAATACTTTCACCTCAAATCTCAGTAAGGGAACATATATCCCATTGATTATATTGGCCTTACTCTAACTATTCTTATAAAATAGCTTTTCAAAGTTCACCCATTCCCATAAATGGGTTTACTTAGGATGTTATATAATTTCCCACAAATTGATACATTAAGGATATTACTTAACATTTTTTTGGTACTCAAAATATTTGCTTAGCTTTGATTTTATCACTAAAATTTGTACTAAGTTAAAAATGGTATGTATGTTTGAGCATGGATTTCAAGGAATTTGGATTCATATGGAGATTATAGCATTGTCCTAATTTAATCGAGTATATCATTTTTACTTTTTTAAATTTAGTAGATTATTATTATTGGCACTCACCTATGCATGTATAGAAAAAAAAAAAAAAAAAAAATCTCATAGAGGATTCATAAGTATTTTTTATTTTTATTTAAGAGTTTTAAGGATACCAAAAAAATATTCATACCATATCTTCCTTTAATTTATTTGTACGTACATACACATTTAAGTGAGGAAAAATGTAGAAACTATAAATGGCCGTTATGAATCTATTAATAGCTAAATTACATATTTCTACCATGCTTGTGTACATGTTGATTATTATCTCAAAGTAAGGTTGGCATTATTTTTAAACTTGTAATGGTTCCTAACTCATCTCTCAACCCCTTCCAATACCACATTTCTCTATACTTCTATTATTACTATAGATTGGACCCTTTAATCTAAATCATCTACACACTCCAAATTTCATTTTTAGTGGCCCATTTTAACCAATGTGTCTTCGTCCCTTTTTCTTCCCTTTTTTATTTTTGGCAATTGAAGGTTAATTTGGACAATAATAGGGTCCTAATTTAAATTTAAACTATCTACAAATACACGTGATTTCTAGTTCATTTAGGTGTATATGGTTATCAAATAAAATCAATAGAGTTTATTGTTTAAAAGAATTTATTAAAAAAAATATAAGTAATTTAGAGAAGTGAAAGTATTCATTCAAGGAGAAAAGTTCATGTTAGAGATATATTGATGAATTAATATAATTATTGATGTACTTTTTTTGATATCGTATATCATTGAGGAGTCTAACATATATAAAAATAGAATAGCTATTCTTTAGTATGATACATGTCCTAAAACATATGCTACTTTCTTAAAGGTTTTGAATTTGGAAACTCATTTAGGGAAATAATAAGAATTCTATTATTATATTGATTTGAGTAAAGGCATAAAAAATTTTAGTAAGATTGGAGTTTTGAATCAAGAAAACATAGTTATCATAATATTTTGATCTTCTCTACATTTTTTTCCATACCATTTGTAGGGTCTAGACATTATCTAGAGCATTCAGTGAGCATTTTTAAAATCAATAAAACATCCCCAATTTATTTTTATTTTTATTATTTTTTTTTAGCTCTATCTTACTTCTAAGTATGTAGTTTCACTATCAAATTCTAATTGTTGTCACTCAGTCTTTATATGTCACCTCCCTTTTACTAGTTTTAAAACTAGTTAATTATGTTACTTAATATTTTATGTATGTTATTTAGTCTACTTAAATGTTTATAAGTATGTGTATTAAAATATTAATATAAACACATTATACCATGTTACATATTCATATGATTAGTTTATTACTTAGAAAAAATGAAGAGAATTTTTTTAATAAAATTTCAAAGGGGGTGAATAACTATTACAATTATTTATAAAAGTTCATATCATATATAAATATTTAAACTAATATACTGATGCCAAAATCCATATGTATATTAATATTCATTCTCAGATTAACAACAAATGAATATGTATTATTTATTATAATTATTTAAAGTTGAAAGAAAACTAAGATTGACGTTGTCTTATATATGAATTTGTAACAAAGATGAAAACAAATCATTAACGTGATATATTTTCATCAGTACCAAACTTATCAAAAATATATTCTTTTAAAAATTTGGAAAAAAAACCAATTGTTTTGTTTCTTCTATATAATAACTCTACAAACATAAAATAAAAATTATACACACAATGAATATAAAATCCGTTGAACACTAATTTATATGTCTATATTTTATTATTGAAACTTAAATATTTTATTGCATGCTCCTTGGTCCATTCCTGAATGGCACCCCTTTCAAAATAATACTCACACCTTTCCAATTTTTGTATACAATATAGTGTCTAAGTAAAGGCACCCCTTTCTGACATATACTCACAATTTTGTCAAACATTATTTAAAATAAAGCAAAAATCCAAAAAAATAAATAAATAAATAAATAAAATCTCTTCTATTAGTTACAATAATTAGTTTTTAATTTTTTCACTCAATACTATTTAAAATATTCATACTTTTCCATTCTCTAAGGCGATGGAAAAATCATATACATTTTCTAATTGATAGCCTTTTGATTTATTACATCAGAATGATTTATGGGGGATTTTTGGCGTATTTTATTGAATGGGTAGGTGTAATTATCTGTAATGGTGAGAGAAGCAAAAGTCAAGCTATCCAGCTGGCCAATCCAACGGTCCCTATAACCCCATTAATTACACAAACAAACAAATCTATGTCCGTTGTTCATTTCTCCGGAGAAGATTTTGGTTTGATGTGTGAGGGCGACAAGTCACCAAAGCTCATTAATGATATTTATAGGGATTTTGTGTAAGGTTGTCTATATATATATATATATAAATAATTTATTCATGTATTAGGTTTAGATATGATTTTTCTTTTAAATGTATATTGTTAACACTATGTTATAATAATACATATTTTTATCTCATTTATTTTAATATAATATGTTGGAAATCCATCTTTTTATTTATTAGACAAATAAACAAGTTTAAATCTTTTGAAGATTTTATATTTTTACATTTTATATGTTGAATATAATAATTTTTAGGAAAAAAATGTCTTTTTTTTATTAATTTGATGTTTCAAATCACTTCTTGTAATCTTTTATCAAGGAAAAGAATTATCACGACAAAAGATTACAGGGATGATCCAAAATGTTGAGTTTAATTTAAAAAAACATTTTTTTCCCCCAAAAGCTATTATATCCATATCTTATGCTCAATATGTAGGAATGTTAAATGCATGTTGTTCAATATATGGGAATGTTAGATGCATGAGGACAAGAAGTTACCAAAATTCATTAATGTTATTTTTTGATTTTGACCAAAAAAAAATTCGGTTGATATATGTATGGGTTTTATTTTTGACATTTTTATTTTTATTTTTTGTTTATATATGTTAAGGGTTTATTGTTGACACCGATGTTATGATAATACATATTTTTTTCATTTATTCAATTATTTTAATATAATAGATTAGAAATATACAAAGTAAAGTACATTTTTTTACAAGTGTTTTTAAAACTTATTTATAAGTAATAGTGGCTCCTAGTTATAGTTGAAGGAGGAACAACATGGATTTTTATGAATTCTAGCGATGGGCATGAAAATGGCAAACAATAGATTGAGATTTATCCAGTTCCATCTCTACCGACGGATCCCCCTAGTATCAAGAAGAAATCAGAGGAGTAGGCCCCATGTGTTGGGGTGTCGTCCCAAAAATCAGGGTACATGGATGACAGGCTCTCAAAAGGGAAAGAGGAGGAGCAAGATCTAGGGAAAATGTAATCTCGTGGGTTGATAGAATAATGGGGAAAAGACCCCTTAGTAATGAGGAAGAAGAATCTTCTTTGGTTCTCACATGCAACAACAAAGAGGTATGTATTTTTATGCCCAACAGTATAGTCAAGCAAGTGGATTCCATGCTTTCGAACTCCTTTTTGGCTAAATTTAACAGAATAAGACCAAACATAGACACTTTTGGAAGGTGGGCTAATTAGAAGTGGAGATTGAAAGGCTAGGTGGACATTATTTCCATGACAAAAAACTTTTTCTTGGTCAGTTTTACAAATCTTGAAGATTGTTTTGGAATCTTGACTAGAAGCCCATGGTTCATGGGAGACTTAAATACATCACTCAAAAATAAAAAGATGGAATAAACCTTAGTAGCACAGTCGTAGAAGATATACCCATGTGGGTTAATTTTCTTGAACTCCCCTTGAAATTTTATACCTCAAGTTATCATAAGAGTTGCCAAAGCACTAGGCCAACCCATCTATATCAACCCAGTTACTAGATCCGAAGGGTGATTACTCGCAACCAGATTCTATGTCTTTATTCTAGATGATAAACCCCTCTTGTATTCTATTAATATTAAATCTAAATATTGGGTTTGAAACCAAAAAATCATAAATGAAAGGGATTCATAGATCTGTAAAAATTGTAACATCCTTAGCCACATTGCTAAAGATTGCCCAATAGCCAAGAGACTCTCTCAATCCACCACCCTTCGGTGGGTCAGAAAATTTGATGCTCATCACCACCCCATGATCAAGGCCCCTCCCCATCTTATGTCCAAGACTCCTTCTATTCCTTCCACCCTGGTACTGCACATGAAGAACATGGAGCTCTTCCCACCCACTTCACCACTCCCCCTTCCAAAGGATTCTAATCCCACCTTAGCTCATATGGCTTGCCCCTTTAGCCTATTAGATAAGCTTATTATCATTCTGCCCCCCCAAGTGTACTCCCTCCTTACATCCCCCTATGACTGGCTCATTGTTATTTGACCTTAGGCCTTGATCATCGCTCAACGAGATTATTGTTTCAAAAGAAGACATAGCAACTAAGACTCACTTAGTCATAGATGTGGCCATCTCATCCCCAGATGCCTTCATCCCATAAATGTTAGTAGAGAGATTGGTTGGGATCAACACCCCTCTAGACTTCACCCAGCTAGTGACTCTTGAATCACCTCCAATCTAATGTCATGAATAAAAATATGTGTCTTTTTCACTAGAACAAGGCCAATGCTCATCTACCCACAGATCCATTGAGAAGAAAAAAGGTAAATATGATGGTCAATGGTCACAAGTCCCACCTAGGATTGGCATGAAGAAAGTAGAAGTGGGAGAAGAACATAAATCACAAGGTATATTGAACAATATGAGAACTAGAAGCAAAAAAACAAAAGGAAGTGTTGAAGGGTAAACAAAGAAACCTTAAACAATACCCCAACTCCAAAAAATGAAGATCATCTCCTAGAAAATCATGTGGTCAAACAACCCCTAGAAACAAAAGTTGGGAAGGAACTCGATCTCAAAACACAAGCCTAAATTTTTGATCCTCCAATAAATTAAGATGTTTGTAGATAAAATTTTGAGAAACACTGATCATATTTGGAATAAAGCTAAAAGCATCAATAATAAAAAAAACATGTCAGATCTTGAAGGAAGTTTTTTATGTGACTATGGAGTACTTCAAAGCAATCACTATTCTCCAAGAATTCACTAATACCTTTCTTGTTCAGATCTAAAATAAAATGGACTTTAATCAATTGAGGGAATTTAGACCAATCATCCTTTGCACCAATTTCTACAAGATTTGCAACAAGGGTCTAACTATCAAAATTCAGTAGCTTATGGACACATTCATTATAGAACAACAATGAACCTTCATTTTTGGAAGATATATCAATAATGGCATTATCATTACTCACGAGACTATCCACTCAGTCTCCAATTTTTCCAGGCAAGGAATGTTCCTAAATCTTGACATGAATAAAGCATATGAAAGGGTGTCTTAGAATTTCATTAACAAGGTTTTGGATAAAATCATCTCTAATCTAGAGGTCAAAAGTCTTATATTTTCTTACATTACCTCCCCCATATACTCAGTTATCATTAATATAGTCCCAAAGGGTTCTGTTGACCATTTTTTGCCCAACAGGCCAAAAATTGATCCCCTTCTTCCCCTGCTATTCTAGGCCAATTCATTTTCTATCTTGCATGAATCTGGTGATTTCTATGGACTCTAGATGTCTATTTCTACAGACTCTACAGGTTTTCTTTCGGTAGTTGAAGAACCAAGCGAAAAGGGAAATTTTTTACAAAGCTTCTTCATATTTTCATTTGAAGAAATTCACAAGGTTGGCATCTTCAAACCATTGAACCATCGCTTCATTTCAAGCTTTGGTTCAACCAAAAATTCAATTACTCAGTTCAATCGCTTGGTTCAATCACTTGGTTCAACGCCTCCAGTTCAATGTGCAGGTTCAATGGTAGAAGCGAACAAGGAAAGTTTAAGGGCTAAGTTTAATGGGCTCGGCGTGCAGCTTTGAATCATTGAACCGGTTCAAGCAAATGGTTCAATGGATTGGTTCAAGCAAATGGTTCAATAAGGAGATCCAAAAAATAGCTCATAGGGGCTCGGTGCATAGCATTCAACCATTTTTGCTTCAACCAATTAGTTTAATGGCCTGGTTCAACCATTTTGGTTCAACCAGCATTCAGTTCAAAACAAACAGTTCAATCGGCTCGATGCACAGCCTTGAATCATTGAACCAAATTTTGGTTCAATGGCTTGGTTCAAGGGTGTGCCCTACAGCCGAAGGGCAGTTCAAGATCCAAAAAAAAGCCCTTATGGAGGGTAGCCAAAGGGCCTAAAGCAGAAAAGCTATAGAAAAAGGCTTGATGAACTTTGCTAAGGACGGTGACGAGCCCGAGAGCGTCAAATTTTACACCAGGGAAGCTAGAGCATGGAAAGCACCAAGTGGCAGCCGCCAAAGACTTCAACATGATTTTTAGGAGCATCAAAATGTGCCACATGTCCCCTATAGGGCTTAGTGGAAGCTAACAAGTGGCAACATCCATTGGTTTCTCCTGTTGGCTTCAAAGAAGACTATAGTGGGCTCAAATGAGTTGTTAGGAGCTAAGTGGAGTGTGCCAAGTGTCAGCATCTGCTAAGAACCAGAAAAGGGATCAAAAGTTTCTCTAAGGCAGCTAAAGGCTCTACATAAGCGACCACATGTCAACTTCTGCCTAACTCTCAAAAGGCCCTCTAATGTAAGGAGATGCTGCCACGTCCCATTATTAGCTCAGCAGAAGCTACCACATGTCAACGTCTGCATTTCAAGTGTCTTCTAAGTGCCTAAGTAGCAGACTATGACACGTGTCAAGGGTGGATGTGCTCTTAGCAAAAAAGGGGCAAAGCAGGAAGTCGAAGGAGAGTCCAAGGGTGATGGGTGCGCGAACATCAAATTTAAGGTAGTAAAAAAGTTGTTAGTTTTAAATGCCTGAGTGCCAACCATGGATTGAGCCCAAAGAATGCAGTGACCCAGTAAAAGATCGCCCATGAGGGTTGAAGGAGTAGAAAAGGACAAAGAGCCCAGAGAACAAAGAGCAGGCAGACAGTGTGGCTCATAAATTCAAATCTTGATAGCAGAATGGCCATCATGCAGAAGCAAACGAAGCAATCCAAGTGATGCAAGAAGGTGTCAAGAAGTTATTTTAGTGGTTGACACAATACCTACCATGTGGTCATCAAAGAGGCACAACAATGGTTGACGCGACTGGTTTTCTTAAATACACACTGCAGAGTAAGAAAATGGCATGGCTCATAAATTCAAATCCTAACAGGAGAATGGCCATCACGTAGAAGAAGATGAAGCAATCCAAGTGATGCAGGAAGGTGTCGATTCAATAACTTATTTCCATGGTTGACACAGTGCCTACCATGGGTCACTTGTAAAAAGGGTGCCAAAAGGCCCCTTTTCTTCCTCTATATATTGGAGACATGTCTTTGGAAAAAGGATCTTCCACATTTGAAAGGCATAGCCCTGGAAAATTTTCACCTAAATCAATAAACGCATTTGTTACCTCTGTCTTGGTTAGATATCTTTGTGTATGTTTGAGTGTTAGTTTGTGTTTAGTCATTTCTTCTTGATGCTTCCACAGGTTCAACACCAACATACCTAGTGTCTATAAGGTGCCATTTCTGTAGCTGACAAGGAGAGCTATATTTGGAAGTGTAGAAATAGGAGAAATTACTATATAGTGTGCCTTTTCACAGCACCTTTGGTGAATCTCTATTTTTTGTATTTTCCATTAAAGCCTCCATACCGAGTTTCTTGCAGCCTGGTCCTTCTACCAGTTTGAAGTGTATGTATGTGTTTGTCTGATTTAAGTGTGAGTGTGAGAAAGTCGGATCATTTTGGTGCATCACCTCCTTTAGAGTAGGTTGTTTTCCTGCAATCTTTCTTGCTTTTCATTCCCCACCATTATATATATATATATATATATATATATATATATATATATATATATATATGCATATATATATATATATATATATATGCATATATATATATATGCATATATATATATGCACATATATATATATATGCATATATGTATACATATATGTATATATACACATATATGTGTATATATATATACATATCTATATATATATATATATATATATATATATATATGTATATATATATATGTATGTATATGTATATATATATATATATGTATATGTATATGTATATATATGTGTGTGTGTGCATATATGTATACATATATATACATATGTATATATGTATATATATACATGTAATATATATATACATATATATATATATATACATACATACATATATATATATATATACATATATACATACATATATATATACATATACATACATATATATATATACATATATACATATATATATATATATATATATATATGTATGTATATAGGTATATATATACACACACACATACATATATAGCATTTACTGGAACAAATCAGATGCATCAAAGGGAACTAGCCCTTATCTAGTTACTCTCCCCTCTAGCTTCGTCGGTCCCATACGCGAGAGGGGAGTTTGCCTTGTTGCGTGTGGAAGGCAGGAGCTCAACCTCCTTGCCCCGAGTATAATCCACTGTGTCAATAGTTTTTGGTACGCCCGATGGGACCTAGTCTTACACTCAGTAAGGTTTCAAGATTGATGATGGTCCTGTTACAGCAAATCAAATATTTTCAGCATCTGGCGACTCCACTAATAAGAGCTTCAATTTTCCAATCAAAGACCAGTCTAACTTCCTATGCCTAAAGTCACCACACAATCCACTAATAAGGGTGTCCCTTTTGAATTCATTGAATTACCTTTCCAATCAGCAAAGTGACTGAGGTTCAAAGGGACTCATCCTTATTTAGTGAGTCGTCTTCCCAGTTTGGCTACAAGTGCTTCCTTCATAGGAGAAGTACCACATTTGAATCCCCTTATAGCTATGGCATTACCCTTTGTGACCTTTCATGGTCAGAGTCCCTTGAACCTCCAGCATTATGACCTAATTCTAGGTGTGGTCCTCAAAAGTGTGCCTCCCTTTAATGGAGAGGGGCCCGTTACAATTATTTAACACATTAGAAATATTGCTAACCTCTATAATATTCACAATCTCACATAGGAAAATATTGCAATCAGATTGCTAGCGTCATCTCTCAAGGGCAAAGCTCTTGACTAGTACGAGACTTTGCCTATAAATTCAATCCATTCCTGGAATGAATTGGGTACTCAATTGACAGACTATTTTGGAGAAAAGAGCAACCACCTCTCACTTGCTGAGTAGCTGAAGACCATGAAGAGAGCCCCACATGAATATATGCAAGATTTCAACATGCGGTTTCAGAAGACATGGGATAGAATCCTCATTCTGGTAAGACCAACTACTAGTTATGCTTTTCTGTATTATTTAAGAGCATTAAACAATTATATTGCTATTATGATACAATCCATGGGAGGGCATGTGCTTCCTACTACTTATGACATAGCCATAGCAGCTAAAAATTGCTCGATAGAGGCTGGGAAAATAGCCCCTAGACCCCATATGCCACTTTTCCCACAAATGCTACCTCCAATTCAGGCCATTTCTCCCACATTAGCTCCTCTAACTAGCATAGAGAAACCAGTTGCTGCTCCATCCAATGAGTTTCATGAAGTTAAGAGTCTGTTACAGAGTATGTCAAATGAACTTGTAGCTCTTAAAAGGCAACAAGCTCAAAGCAACAGACCAAATCAGGGATACCAACATTATGGTCAAGCTCCATGACCCCCTTTCCAAAAGTACAATTAAGGAAAGGGTTAGCTTACTTAGACCATACCTTTCCAAGGCTACAACCTAGGCCCCTTTCATCATCTAAGGTCATGGTGCCCGTTTAGAACAATCTAGTGTAGGAAAAGCCAAGTTGTTCAACCATGGGATATGGTCAAAAGCAAGTTGTTTATACAAATGAGATGATGGGTTGTTACCCAAATGTGCTAGACAATCAAGCAGTTGCTCGTTCTTAGGTCTTCGAGGCTCTAATGCAACCCAACACAAGCAGCAGTCAGAGTTAGCCTGACTCTACTCTTATGAACCACCTGGAAGGTGAGTTTTGTGCAATCAAGTATGTGGGTGCTGCAGATAATTAGGCTAACGATGTTGTAGCCAACACAAGATCCAAAGGGAGAGCTATGGAAGAAACTCAAGCAACTGTTCAAACATCCACACCATCTCTTCCACCACAGATGAACCAAAAATTCCCAAATTTTAGGTTACCAGTCATACATTCAGCTCCCCGACCTATGCCTCAAAAGGCTGCAAGTGACCCCAAAGAAAATATGGAAGGGAGAAATCCTCAGATCAACACGATGGACCAGGTGAAGAAGCTACACATAAATATTTCCTTATGGGATCCATTATCGATGATGGGTGTGTCAGATGAAGGAGACGTTAGAAGCTTTCCCTTTGATCCAGGAGGGAATCAGAAATACCTGGTTAGCTGTATATAGTAGGTTGCTTTCAGTTTTCTTTCCCTATTTTTCCCTAAGTGATGTTCACACAAGTAGTTTTCTTAGCTTGGTGTGTGTTTTCATTTCCTTTGATGTAAATCTACGTGATTGGCTCTAGATTTATCAGAGCTATTGTTGATCTTCAAGTTATAGTCTGACCTCGTGCCTAATGGATTTTTAAGGAAACTAGCTTCTAAGCATAGTAGGCATGCTCCCCCTGGGAGTCACCAATTTGTTGACCATTTTTTGCCCAACAGGCCAAAAATTAGTCCCCTTCTTCCCTTGCTATTCTAGGCCAATTCATTTTTTATCTTGCATGAATCTGGTGATTTCTATAGACTCTACAGGTCTATTTCTACAGACTCTACAGAGCTTGGTTTTCTATGGACTCTATAGGTTTTCTTTTGGCAGTTGAAGAACCAGGTGAAAATGGCAATTTTTTACAAAGCTTCTTTGGATTTTCATATGAAGAAATTCATAAGGAAGGTTGGCATCTTTGAACCATTAAACCATCACTTCATTTCAAGATTTGGTTCAATCAACAGTTTAATCGCTCAGTTCAATCACTTGGTTCAACGCCTCTAGTTCAATGTGCAGGTTCAATGGCAGAAGCGAACAAGGAAAGTTCAAGGGCTAAGTTCAATGGGCTCAGTGTGTAACTTTGAACCATTGAACCGGTTCAAGTGAATGGTTCAATAGATTAGTTCAAGCAAACGGTTCAATAAGGAGATCCAACAAATAGCTCAGAGGGGCTTAGCGCATAGCATTGAACCATTTTTGGTTCAACCAATTAGTTTAATGGCTTGGTTCAACCATTTCAGTTCAAGCAGCATTCAGTTCAAAGCAAACAGTTCAATCGGCTCGGTGTGCAGCCTTGAACCATTGAATTATTGAACCAAATTTTGGTTCAACAGGTTGGTTCAATGGCTTGGTTCAAGGGTGTGCCCTACAGCTGGAGGGTAGTTCAAGATCCCAAAAAAATCCCTTTTGGAGGGCAGCCAAAGGGCCTGAAGTAGAAAAGCTGCGAAAAAAGGCCTGATGAACTTTGCCAAGGATGGTGACGGGCCCGAGAGTATCAAATTTTACACCAAGGAAGCCAGAGCGTAGAAAGCACCAAGTAGCAGCCACGAAAGACTTTAACATGCTATTTAGGAGCAGTGAAATGCACCACATGTCGCCTGTAGGGCTCAGCAAAAGCTGATAAGTGGCAACATCTATGGGTTTCTCCTGTTGGCTTCAAAGAAGACTGTGGTGGGCTCGAATGAGTTACTAGTAGCTAAGCAGAGTGTGCCAAGTGTCAGCGTCCATGAAGAACTAGAAAAGGGCCTAAAAGTTTCTTTAAGGTAGCTAAAGGCTCTACAGAAGTGACCACGTGTCAACTTCCACCTGACTCTCAAAAGGCCCTCTAATGTAAGCGGATGCTTCCATGTCCCATTATCAGCTTAGTGGAAGCCACCACGTGTCAACGTCTGCATTTCAAGTGTCTTCTAAGTGCCTAAGCAGTGGACTACGACACGTGTCAAGGGTGGATGTGCTCTCAGCGAAAAGGGGCAAAGCAAGAAGCTGAAGGAGAGTCCAAGGGTGATGGGTGCATGAACTTCAAATTTAAGCCAATAAAAAAGCCATTGGTTTTAAATGCTTGAGTGCCAACCATGGAATGAGCCCAAAGAATGTAGCGACCTGCCAGAAGATTGCCCCTGAGGGCTGAAGGAGCAAAAAAGGACAAAGAGCCCAGAGAACAAATAACAGGTGGATGGTGTGGCTCATAAATTCAAATCCTGACAGCAGAATGGCCATCACGTAGAAGCAGATGAAGCAATCCAAGTGATGCAGGAAGGTCTCAAGAAGTTATTTCAGTGGTTGACACAGTGCCTACCATGTGATCATCAAAGAGGCACAACAATGGTCAACGCGACTAGTTTTCTTCAATATGCACTGTAGAGTAGGAAAATGGCACGGCTCATAAATTCAAATCCTAACAGTAGAATGGCCATCACACAGAAGCAGACGAAGCGATCCAAGTGATGCAGGAAGGTGTCGATTCAAGAAGTTATTTCAATGGTTGACATAGTGCCTACCATGGGTCACTTGTAAAAAGGGTGCCAAAAGGCCCCTTTTCTTCCACTATATATTGGAGACTTGTCTTTGGAGAAAGGATCTTCCACATTTGTAAGGCATAGCCCTGGAAAATTTTCACCTGAATCAATAAATCCATTTGTTACCTCTGTCTTGGTTAGATATCTCTGTGTATGTCTGAGTGTTAGTTTGTGTTTAGTCATTGCTTCTTGATGCTTCCACATGTTCAACACCAACATACCTGGTGTCTATAAGATGCCATTTTTGTAGCTGACAAGGAGAGCTATATTTGGAAGTGCAAAAATAGAAGAAATTACTATACAGTGTACCTTTTCATAGCACCTTTGGTGAATCTCTATTTTTTGTATTTTCCATTAAAGCCTCCCTGCCGAGTTTCTTGCAGCTGGTCCTTCTGCTAGTTTGAAGTGTATGTATGTGTTTGTTTGATTTTAAGTGTGAGTGTGAGAAGGTCAGATCATTTTGGTGCATCACCTCCTTTAGAATAGTTTGTTTTATTGCAATCTTTCTCCCTTTTCATTCCCCACCATTATATATATATATATATATATATATATATATATATATATATATATATATATATATATATATATATATATGATAGCACTTACTAGAACAAATCAGATGCATCAAAGGGAGCTAGCCCTTACCTAGAGACTCTCCCCTCCAGCTTCGTCAGTCCCACAGACGGGAGGGGAGTTTCCATTGTTGCGTGTGGAAGGCAGGAGCTCAACCTCCTTGCCCCGGGTGCAATCCACTACGTCAATAGGTTCCTTTCTAGATAGAAGAGGTATTCGACAAGGAGATCCCTTATCTCAATAAATATTCATAATCATGATTGAAAGTTTAAGGAGAATCATAAAATAAGCTAGATCCAGGGGAATCATAAAGGGCATAAGGGTAGCCCCCAATGCCACTCTGATTACTCATCAATAGTTTGTTAATGACACTCTAATGATGGGTGAATCCTTAGTGGTTAAATCAAAATACTTCATGGGCATCCTCAAGACCTACAAGGATATTTGCAGCTAGTGTGTTAACTTCCAAAAAAGATTCCTCTTCTTTATCAACATTCTAGATTATTGTTTATAGAAATTTTCAAAAATATTGGAATGTGTAGTTAAAAACTTACCTTCAACCTATTTAGGCCTCCCCTTATTTACTAGCAAGATGAAAACTAAGTATGGAACTCTTTGATCAATAGACTCCACAAGCAACTAGCTGAATGGAAAGGGGAAATTTTATCCCAAGCGAGCAAACTCTAGATCTTGAAAATCTCTCTCTAGAGAATCCTAGTGTACTTCATGTCTCTATTTGTTATCCTTGAGAAGGTAGATGATCATCTAGGAAAAATCCAATAAATATTTCTATTGATGGGAGATAAAGAGAAGTTCAAAATTCCTCTAGTATCTTAGGAAAAGATATGTCTTCCCAAAAGTAAAGGAGGCCTTGGTCTAATAATAATAAAGCATATGAAAAAATCCTTATTGGAAAAATAAGGGTGGAAGTTTATAAAAAAGTATAAGCAATGGAATTCAATAATAAGATCAAAATACATGGATTCATAGAAGAGGATCCTATCAATGGCTTTGCCTTCTAAAAGGCTATAATCAACAACAAAGATCTCTTGAATAAAGGTATCAAGTGGAACATGGAGAGAGGAGACGAATTCAATTTTTGGGATGATCCTTGGTCACACCAACTACCCATTGCTTCCTCCCATTTGGGGAATACCCTCAGTGGACATTTTAAATCAGTATTCAAGTCTAAGGTTAATAACTATTGGGTGGAAGAGAATGGCTCAAAAAAATGGAAAGTTATTCAAAAGGAAGAGATCATCCCACAAGAGTCTCATTTTATCCTGAACCTCAACCAACAACTCCATCTCTTCTATATTATTTATTTTCATAAAGAAGAAACACTTGTTTGGACAAAGGAAATAAGAAAAGATTTCTCAATCAAATCAAGTTACTTGTTCATCATGGAGTTTAAGGATCTCGATGAAGATTGGTGGAGCATATGGATTAAGAACCTCACCCCTAAGGTTAACATTTTTTTCTAGTTATCTGCCCATAACAAAATATTTAATATGGATAACCTTAGTAGAAGGGGACTTACTATCCCCATTAGGTGTGTCCTATATAAAATGGAGGCTAAATTATCTATTCATTTTTCCCTGTTTAAGTTTAACTTCTCTTGGTCCATCCCCTGCTCCATCAGTGACCTAATCATTCAATGTAAACCTCCTTGGGATTGATACCCTCTCTCTCTTTTGGTCCATCTCCTTACCTCCATAATTTTTAGGGAATTTGGAAATGCATAAATTCATGCATTTTTTATAACAAATTCCCTTTTCCCTCCTCCACTACCCTAAAAATCCTCTTAGCCAGCAAGGACAAGTGGCTTACATTTGATTCAAAATTTAAGGACACCTTCCCCCATCACCTTTCCTCTCTTCTTACCATATGGTACCTCCTTATCCAATATTAACCCCAAAAGTAGAAGGTGGATAGATCTCTTGTCAAATAGACTTGCCCTCCCCTATTTTAAGCTAAATTTTCACAGTGTAGCCAAAGGTAACTCAGGCCCTGCTAGGGGAGGATGAGTTATTATGGATGCCAATGGGAACTTTTTTGCATCCTATGTTAACCTCTTAGGTTTTCAAACCAACCATGTGGCCAAATCCTCAGTGGATTTCTAGGGGAATAGACCTAGGAGTTAAATTGGACATAGAACAACTACAGATTGAAGGAGACTCCCTCAACACTATTAAATTTATAAAATGTAACTCTAATCCCTCTTGGACCATCTTTAAGTTCATTAAATATGTGAAAAGTCTCCTAGGCAATTTCAAAAATTACACCATATCCCATGTCTATAGATAAGTTAATAAGGGTGTTGATCATATGGCAAATATAAAAGTCTAATGTGAGGTGTTCAAATATTGGAAAAACATGATTAATCACTCATTCGAGGCCTCATTATTAATTAAAAATATAATCCCTCTCCTACATGTGGGATGATGCATCAACTCTCCTCATGAAGAATAATATGATGAGCAGATCCTGAAGTATGATCATATCGATTAACAACAAATTATTACCCACATTGTGAACTAGGGGAATTTCCATGCCATTTCATTCAATAAATACCCAAATTTTGACAACAAGATCACCCATGCCAAGATTAAAATGTAAATTTCCTATGAAACTCAAAGGTTTACATTTAGAGACAAATGGGTGGTGAGAGAGACATGATAGAACTGATTTCCTTTACAAAGGTAAAGGAAGACCTAGATGTCTGAAGGAAGGTGGTTAAAGGAGGGGTTTCTAGCTTCATGGAATTAATTATTAGACATGACTTGCCCATCTCCAGGTACTGTGATAAATGTTGGGATAATTGTCGAGTAAGGATGAGGGAGTTGAGCATTATGATCATGGAGGAGATTATAAACAAAGTGATCAACATGAATTGTAATGGATTTAAATCCTATGAGGACAAAAAGAGGAAGGAAGAGTTAATGATAATTATATTTAAATATGATATACCATCTCAAAAAGGATTCCCTAGAACTGAACTACCTAGGAAATGGCCTGAGGTTTGATTTTAAATCGTGAAGTATATTACCATCGAGGGGAATCACACTATCTTGTTCTCTCATAATTTTCTACTAATGAACCATTTTAAAGGTCATAGGATTAGTCTACCCTTTTTTCTACTTAAGTATCTTTAAACTTATGTTACTTATATTTCAAGGCCCATCCCTCCTAAAACCCCATTCACTAGTGGCTTATCCTCCTTATCGTCTATAAAGAGGAACCCCTCTGGGAAAAAAGATGTTAATAAGGTAATTGATATCCATAGTGGGGAAAGGACTTAGGTGAAGATATTGAGGAGAGTCAAAAATTCATGGTTGAAAATAAATCCTCTTCTTTAGGAGACAAGGATAATTATCGTAAAACCCCTATTGAGAATAATTGAGAAGATATATTCAAAGAGGTGAAGCTCATGGCTAGCATTCACCCAACCACCTCTTCAAGTAACAAACAAACTAACATGGACATGTTTTTGGATAAAATCTAGACTAAGGCAGACATGTAACACTAGCTTTGTATGGAGTTGGTGGAGAAAATTAAGAACTTGAAAGGGATGTTTGATTTGGAGGAGGTTCAAATTGAAAATGGCAGAGGATTGGCTATAGGGGATGATTAATGTGGGAAGATTGGTATCACCCCCACTAGGAAGAAGAAATAGAGCAATGAGAAGAATATGGAGTTGAATAAAATATCATTGGATAATGAGGAGTGGACACCACTCTAGAAAAGAAAGAGTCTAATTGAAAAAACCCACTAACATCCAAGTAAGAGGACTAGAGGCAAAGAAAAATAAAAAATTAAATGTTGAATTAACAAATTGGTTGTATACTCTAATTATGAGGAGTCTAAATAGTTACTTTTTGCATTTCCCCTCTACATTTCCTTTTGGTTTCATTTTGTATGATGTTTGGCTAACTTTTGGCTCGTGAATGCATTCCATTCATGGCCTGCATTGCCGTAGTCCTATGTTTGTCTCTCTTGTTTGAAGTTGAATATATTCCACTTATTTTTGTAAGGGAATGTGACCCTCTTCCCAGTTCTTAACCCTATATAATAAAAATGAGATGATACTAAATCACATTAAATATATTCTTGTCACATTTTGATTTCACTTTATAATTATTCCATGGATTAATATGGTTATTATCTAATTATCACTGCTTTGACTTAAGCTTTATGACATATACTAGTATGGGGTAGTGATATTGTTGATTAGCATACATCATGTGGTAGTTATAATTTAATTATTTTGTATATTGAGGATGTATATTTGTTATTTTTACATCATTGATTAATATTTATGATGACTCAAACTAACTACTTAATTGTTGTGAGTTGGGTACATTATTGATCCTACCTTCAAAGCTGTATGAAGGAGGGCATCATCTAAGAAGATGGGCTAAATGGAATGATTTGATGATTTTAAATAAATTGCTAGTGACCCTACATACACGTACATTAGATTTAAAATGTTTATGTGTAACATGTTTTAAAAACTAGTCCATAATTAAAGAAATCTTGTATGTAATTGAATTATTATGTAAATCTAGTCATTAATATGCATTAGATTTATTTAAGTTAATTGTATTGATTTTGGATAATAAATCAATAAAATAGATATTAATTGATATATAGGTATTAGTTATTACTGACTAAATATCTAATAGTTAAATAAATAATTATCCTTGTTATAATTATTTTCTTGAAATTTGAGTTACCTTAGAGTTATAACCTTGAGTTATGTTAATCTAAATTTAGTCTTTATAAAATATACATGAGATTACATTAAAATATAAATTTAGATATCTTTATTTAATTTGGTCAAATTAGTCTTAGTTTAAGATGCATGAAATTATATTAAAAATTAGAAGATGAACTTCTTTATTTATTTGAGTAAATAGACTTATGTTATAGAAAAGTGGTGTAATGATTTTTAGTAAGAAAATTAAATGCTTTAATATATTTTAAGCAAGATGATATACTATAGATTTAATAAAAAGATAACTCCATTTAATAACAATAAAAGAGAGTAAAGATGCCATGCATGAAGGAATTAAGAGAGATTTGACAAGTAAAAGAGAAGAGCGCAACGTTTAAAGAGAGGATTAATTTATAAATAAAGTATCTGGAAATTTAGAAGGAGAAAAAAAAACATGGAGACATGGAAAAAGTAAAAGCGAATGATTTTGGGAAATAACTTGGGGAAATCAAGAAAAAAGATGCATTCTTCTGGTGATTATCTTGCAAGGTAGGTTCTACCATTGGAATTTCTGTGTAATATTATAAGAAGGTATTGATTTAAGAGTTGGTGTAAGTATTGACATCTGATGAAAATATAGATTATGGAATATTAAACTTTGAACCAAGAATTCTTCTTTACAATCTAGTAAACTGATAAAACCTTGATTACATTTTTGTTATATACATATGTATTGATAGCCAATGTCATATCTAGGGAAGTCTGGGAAGTGTCTTATTGGATGAATAAAATTTTAATGCCCCATTTTATTTATGTTTTATAAATAAAAATGTCTAAATATATTGGCTAAGATTAGCATCTAAAATGAAAACTTCAGTTAATGTTTGAATCTATATAATTACCAATGTGAAAAAAACTAATTGTCTTGATTTTCTATAATAAATCAGTAAAATAGATATTAATTGATATATAGATATTAGTTATTATATCATTAGTTAATTAAATAATTATTCTTGTTATAATTATTTTTTTGGAAATAAAATTATCTTAGAATTTTAATTTTGAGTTAATACAATTTAAGTTAGTCTTGAATATACATGCAAAAAATGACTTGAAAATTATAAAAATAGATATAATTAATTTTTAAGTCAACTTAAGTTTATATTGAGAGAACTTGGAAAAGGGTGTGGTAAATTAAATAATCAAAATGTCATGTTTTGAATAAGATGAAATAAAATAAATTCTGAGTTAACTATGACATGAAGGAAATGTTTACTGTAGATATTGAATTTAAAATAAAGAGTAAAATGTTATGCATGGAATGGAAAAAAGAGAGAATTCATATAAGAAATGGGAAGTAAAAATTAGAAAGAGAAGGAATTTTATAAATTAAGGGGATAATTGGAAGTTAGGGAGAGGGAGAGATCGAGGAAGTAAGACAATTAGAAGAGGTAAATTTGAGAAAAGAAAGGCGAAATCTTTAACAAATATGAAGGTAGGTTCTATAATTATTTTCTTGTGTGTTACTTTATACATCCCACATGTTATTCTTTATACTCTATATGCAACTTTAAATCTATATCTCTGCGATCTAAATTATAGAAGCTAGTGTCACATTTGAAAAGGTCTGCATGTATTTATTTGGCCTATGTCACCTTAGAGGTTACATTTCACTTCTAGTAGCTTGCATATTAGTTTTAAAGCTTGCATTTTATTCATAAACCAACATTTTAATATATTAATGTTACGTTCAATATACTAGAACCTATGTTTACCAATATATATCAAATCTATGCTTTACCTTATTTCAGCTATCACGTCTTAGTTTCTAGTCTGTTAAACCCTCTGTTCCACCATATATTGGATGGGGTATTAATTCTTAACCAAAGGGTTATGTTGCATACTTTATGGTCTGCATCGAACACACACACACACACATGTTACGTTCCAATTTTTATTTGCCAGCATAGAAATTATTTATAAGCTTGTATTTAAATTTGAGGCTTGCATACACATTTATAAATAAATAGAATACCTGCATTTTATTCATCTAAAACTTGCACTGTGTTTTGTGACCTACATAGTTATTAAATAAGATGGATTTTTATTAAATAGGTCTGCATCCCATGTTTAGCCCAGTATAAAATATTGAAATGCCTAGTCATAATATGAAGAGCTATGTTTAAGAGAAATATATAAAGTTGAGTCTCTTTTTAAAACCTAGATCACTCATTAAAACACCAAGTTATATAATTAGACGGAGTTGTTATGATAACATGTTGAGTTGCATTTTCAGCTTGAGATATATTGTAATAATGAGTGTGAATATCATGGTATCCTTATAATTAAGGTGCTAGGTCCAGTATTGAAGAACTGGGTAATACAAATTAGAACATTGTCTTATAGAAAGCATTGAATTTTATAAAGTCAGTAAAATTTATTCTATTGAGACCACACAATAACATATGTAATAAACTAATTTTTTTAATAAATCACTCATTTTTTTCTAGTTAAAATATTAGATTTAAGAATATTTAATTATGTAGCATCTATATAAGCAAAATGCAGAGGAATTGTGAAATACCCAGATGGCTAAATGAACTTATCTATATATCTTCAACTAATAGTTTATTTTTATGTAATTGATGTAAATCATATTATTCAACAAGTTCTTAACTTGATTAGTTAATTTTATGAGTTTTAAAAAATATATAAATCAATTAATGATTAGTTAATTTTATGAGTTTTAAAAAATATATAAATCAATTAATGCTTAATGAAAAATGATTAACAAAGCCAAAACATGATATTCTAGATCATAATAAACCTAATAGTATTGGTTATACTATTGGAGATACTTTTTATTTATTGAGTATATGTATATGAAGTATAGTATAATATGGCTATGGTAATAGGACTAGATTAAAGTTATAAAT
Organism: Torreya grandis; assembly: GCA_037957365.1. Classification (NCBI taxonomy): domain Eukaryota; kingdom Viridiplantae; phylum Streptophyta; class Pinopsida; order Cupressales; family Taxaceae; genus Torreya; species Torreya grandis. The sequence continues at coordinate 436,890 of JARHVA010005844.1, forward strand.
AAATCATATATTCAAGCATGAACTGCATGATGTTATATCTGAATGGTTTGTGTTCTAGATCATGTTGAGAAAATCTATATAAGTATTTTTATGTCAATTTAACATGAGAAAAAGGGAGTTGTACATAGGTGATCTATTAATGTTAGTAATTGATTTTTTTAAATCAAGTGTATAAATTGTAAATGTACTTTGGGACATATGTGTATATGTTTGCACAATAAGTTGTTATCTAGTTATAGAACCAAAAATTATAGCCTTTTTGGTACAATCTTTTATGAACAAATAAAGTTATTGGCAAAAGATCTTAATGAGTTTATAAGATATCTGATTTCCTACCATTAATTTGAATGACTACTTGAAAATTATATGAAGCTAGTGGATTGTGTTATTATTGTTTGTGTTAAATATCTTTATCTACTTATAGAGTGTGGATTATGCAATATAAGCCTAAGATATATCTAAATTGTTTAATGTGTTCTTGTTTTCCTACATTTTAGGATTATGTGACATTTGGGCTTTGCTTAAAATGTTTTTACGGGGCTAGTAGTACTTTTGTAAGCATAGTATTGTATATGTTGGCTGGGTCATATTTACAATGTCTTATAGTGATGAAAACTTGTACGTAGAATATATTTCATGAGAATATTAATATTTGAAAGTAATTAAATATTTTTAGAATAACATAATTCATCATGATGTGTGTCTATAGATTATGTTTTCATCAAATTTTTATTAAGGGTATACCCAAATGGTATAATCTTGTATTTCCTTGTTTTGTAATTTTAGTGTAAGATTGATTATTTATGTTTGAATAGGGTGCTCAAGCAAAATGAGCTATGATGTTATTGGATATCATATAATATATTAACTTAAATTTATATACCTAAATAGTACATATTGTAGTTGTATGTTTAGACTCTCATCTACATTGATTAATTAAATGAATGTCTTAGTTATCTATTGAACAATATGTTTTGTAATAATTAATAGGATTGTGTATGAGTACATACAACTTAGAGAGTGCAAAAAAATATTAGGTTAGTCTTATTTGTGTTTGTATGATTGTCTTTGTTATATGTGCTTACTTGATTAAAAGTGTAGGCTTCTATATACTTATGACTACTTAGTATGATTAATTATGGAAAAATTAGTAGTTGCACCTTAGAACAATACACTATGATAATATGGGATATCACAAGGTTTAATTGTTTGGATATTATTATGGTAGTTGAGAATCAACAAATTATTATGAATGTGAAACATACTCAGGAGATATAAATAGTAGGTATTAATTTTTGTTACATTAAATAATAATGTATGATTCATTCATGCATTGATGGAATAAAAGAATACTTTGTTTACTCTTATGTATAGCATCTTATATGATATGATTGGTTGGAGGATATAGTTATTATAAATCTTATATTTATAAAAGGTATAGTGAGATATTATCTTTTGGTATGTATGGTTTATATGGCAGTGTGATATCTTGCAAGAGAAATAGGTTTTCTATGATACACTGCATGTTTAGTTTTAGAAATCATGCACACATGGGTATTATCTTATTCTCTAAATTCTCAACCCATTATATATATTTATCTGTGAAGGGAGGGTTATTTTCTGATAAATAATTATGTCGGGGATCAAATTTTTGTGGTTGGTATGTAAAAACATCTAGATGAAGCTCTCCCTCCTTAATGCAGTACTTACTTAGAGACTACACTTGATATTATTCAATGATACACGAGTTGTTTCGACTCGAGCTCCGGATGGCTTGGTATCTATTTTTTGTATTAGGTTGAATGTCCAAAAGAAATGTAATTGTAATATATATTTTTATATTAGAACAATAGTTATCATATTAACGAACCGATCGTAATTATGTCCTAATATATTTACTTTTCTTGAAATTGTATAAGATAAGTATTATATATAATATTTGAATTAAAAGTACTATTATTCTAAGTTATAGCTTAAATATGTTGTAATGTTTTATTTTGTGAAATGAATGTTAAAATTAATTATTTTAAAAAGAAAATTTTTAATACATTTTGTTTAATACAACATACAAGGTTTAACAATTCTAATAACAATCGTAAATTAAATTATTCCTATAAATACTATAATGGTCAAGAACATTTTGTTTGTTCTCATATATATATATATATATATATATATATATATATATATATATATATTCCCATCACATAAAATTCTTCTTAATTATTGGTAACCAAAATCTTCAATTATAATGTTTAGCAATTTCAAAGTATAAGTTATATATAAAATTAGATATTGGAGATTTTTTTAATCGAAACTCATCAATATATCAATTAATCACATAAAAATATAATATAATATTTGGTTATGTTTTTATTAATTTTTTTATTAAAAAACAATAATACACTTTTTTTTTTTTAATAATAAAATTAGTAATTCGATTAATATTGAAAGTAATATTTTTACTCATAAGATTTTTTTAATAATGGAAAGACATTATATACAATTAAATAAAAATATTTATCCGCCACAAATTGACATCCCTTATAATCATATTCCCAATCAAATGTCACATTTTTTTCGTATTTAATATTTTTCATTTTCATGCTTATAAGAAATTAGTTAGACTAAGATTTCATTGTTGAAAACACTTTCATTCAATTCAATGTGTGTCAAATAATAGATTTTATCTATTTTCATAACTTATTAGTTCATTTATTCGTGATTAAATCATCATGATTTTTTTTTAACTATTTAATTGAATTACATTTTTATTGATTTTTTTAATTATTTCTTATAATTTTTTTTATTTTGAAATCAAATTCAATTTTATAATATAAAATTTTAAATTAATATATTAAATTTAATGTGTGAAAAAAAATAAAATTTTATAAAATTTTACCAAATTTATTTGGTTTCTTCGTCCATACATTGCCCATAAAATGTTGAATTTTGTATTTATTTGTCAAACTTTTTAAATTTAAACAGTAGGTATATTAATATTACATTTAAATTTTCACATAATATTTTATAACAAAATATATTAAATTACAATGAACAATCTTTTTATGTGTAGTTTATTATATATCGATTTTTAAGAAAGTTTATATA
>JARHVA010005844.1:442500-467500 GCA_037957365.1 Torreya grandis
TTCTACAAATAAATGTGATAATGCCAAAAAATGAGAATGTTTCTCAATTCTTTCCAAAACAATCTTGATGACATTTTCCCCTTGTTAGATCCTAGGATAGGAGGAAAAATAACGAAAATATATTCAATGTTAACTTTTTTAAAAATCATGTAAGCTTTAAAAACTTATGGAAGGAGGAAGTTGGTGACAAGACCAACTAATGAGTAAAAAAATATGAACATAATTATCAATTAATAAAACTAAACAAAACATTGAAATAAATACATAACTACCTTGGATCATAAATGATAGAAAAACTCCCCCTTGATATAAAGGGGTATATAAGAAAAACATTGGAGTAATGACTCTGAAGTCATCAAAGAAAATTTGAAGCAACGGTTACTAGTGCACTATACATCCTAGTACTCATCAAAATTAATGTCACTCAATATAGAATCCCACCCTATGAGTTATGGCATAAAGACTAATAAACATGATCAAATCCTTCTCATCCCCTTTGATCATCATACCATACTATATTATAAAATCATCAATTCCTATCCAACTACATTGATCCACATAAAGTTGCACCCATAAGTCCATCAAAGTGACAAACCTATATTGTGTATGAAATATCTTGATGATGTCCAATAAATGTTGATGACCTTTACTCAACATTGAAGGTTATAACAACCCCTGTCAACTCATACTAGCATTGACAACTAATTAAAGACCAACCAAATGATATATCTTCTCCCCTTAAGGTAAGAGGCAAGAATCTATGTAATGAGATAAACAAAATCAAATAATACTTTCTACTCCATATCATGAATATCAGATATACAAATCTAAAAATGGAACAAAAATCTAGAACAAAACCCAAAAAACTACTACTATAATAGATCTTGGTCTTAAGCCTAGTATCTCACACAAGACGAGTGAATCACTGATCACTTAGAACAAGTTATTAGTTCCATCAATAACATAAACCTCAGCCATGTAAGATGCATCCTAATCAAAGGAAGTGTCAGAATAATTAGAGTATCTAGAGTAACTAGAAGAGCTACTGCTAAAATGATCCACATAATTTACCTCATCTTTCTTTTTATGTACAAAATGGGGTCATCAAGAAGGACATACATTTATAATATGTTCAATATAACCAAATTTGAAACATCTAGGCTATTTATTATGATGAAAAGATTTAGAATAAGATGAATCATTGGAAGAACCACATGAGTGAGAAGAATACCTATGGTGATGTTGGCATTTTGAATATCTTGGAGAGTTTTGATGAGAATGTTGTGGAGCCTATCTAGAATGGTGTGGAGAGTGTCTTAGAGAATGACTCAGAGAGTGTCTTAAAAAGTCTTTTAGAGAATTCTTCTAAAATTATCACTATACATGGTGATGATATCTATGATGTGACCTATTTTTTAAATAATTTTCCTCTCCAGTAGGCATACTCTTATTCTTTATAAATTTTCAATCATGATGAGTAAAAAACTCATAAATAGAGTCAAATATAGCACCATTCAAATTATCACTACTATAAAATTTCAATAAAATTAGTGTATGTAGAACTACGGCCATTCAGTGTGATTAAAATCAACATGTCATCATCTATTTTTTGCTAGTTATGCAATATTCTTGTTTCAATGTTTTCATTTAGGAGAGATATTCAAATACATATTTGACAATATTAAGTTTATTATTAAGAAACTACATTAAGAGATCAATATTATTATAGGTAGGTTATTTATCTTATATATACTTTAACACTTTTCAAGATTTCCATGGACTAGTTCTAATTTCCTCTATATGAATGATAACCTATTCAGTGTTAGGATGCTTTTAACAATGTGAGTGCATGTTTATCAAGTATTTAGTACTCAACCAATTTTCCAACTTTAGTTAGTGGTGTGGTATTTTTCTCTATGATTACCCATAAGTCATTCAAAATGAGGGTGTTCTCCATGTTCCTACTCCATTTCTTGTACTTTTTAGGTGACAATATACCATTTTTTTAGATATCAAGATTTTAATTTTTGTCATGACATAAAAACAAGTAAAATAACAAGATGAATGCATATGAATGTTACTCAGGGTTTTGTCTTGATCCTCATAATTAGATTCTATATACGAAAGATTCAATGATTTTTCAAAAATAATCACACCTTATATCTCTTATTACACCCTTATACCTCCAAAAACTTAAAAATGTTATCCCTTTTATAAATAAAGTCCCCCTTTTTTTTTAACCAAAATAGATATCTCTTAATGGGTTTTGAACTCACCACATTTTTTCTTACATGTAACTTTCCTAAAGTTTGGTTACCAACTCCACTATAACCAATTTGAATATTAATTTTCAAGATAACCTATCTAAATTTTATTTTCCAAATTTTGACAAAAATAAAAATTTTGATATGCATGTAAAAAATATACAGCCCTTATTTTATTACATGAAAAAAAATTATTTGATTTTTTTATGGGACCCATTGAGCTTCATATCTACACCATATTCCTCTACTACACCATACTTATCTTGGAATCAAATTTAAGTGAGGTGTTGGACTTGGCTATCATGCCATCAATCATAGCTATCATGCCATCATTCGTAATGTTTATTTTAATGCAATAAAATGCTGATGTTAATACAAATTATAAATATGTATGAATAATTTTATGGCTTACTACACCTTTTTTAAGGTGTTGAATGGGTTCTAAAACTTCTACCAATACTCCATGCAAGCAGGGAGAGGATTATTACATACAATTCAATACAGATTGTGGGTCTTATAGTATCTAAAAATCACACATGTTTACCTTAAAATAATTTATAATCAAAGTGAAAGAGTATTATGTATACCTATTTCTTGTTCTAGTTAGACTCAAGACCACTATATTCCAAAAAAAATCGTACTTATGTACCATACCTAACAATTTCAAACTCCATACAATTGAACCATAATTTTATCTATTGCACATATCTTATGTTTTGAACTATTATGCTCTGCCACAAAGGTCTCCAAATAGACTATTTAGATCCTCAACATCGTCCAACTTATTATGGTGATATAAAACTACATGTATTGGATTTCAGTAGTCTTTGTTTCTCTCTCTGATAAGAGGGTCTTCAAGTTTTGATAACAACACCCAAGCTCTTTGAATTTATTATATCTTCCTCCATGATAAAGATTTATTATCATGGATCTGATACCACTTTTATATCTTGGGAGGGGAGGAATAATAACAAAAATATATTCAATGTCAAATTTTTTTTACATCATGTAAGCTTGAAAAGATTACATAAGGAGGAAATTGGTTACAAAACCAACTAACGGGTAAAACAACCTAAACATAATTAACTAGTAACAAAACTAAAAACAATATTAAAATAAGTACATAACTACTTTGGATCATAAATGACCCAACACCCCTTCATATTTTGGAAATCATGTGATGAAATCCATGGAAGCCTCCTCCTACCTTTGTCTAGGAATAGATGGTAGTTGAAACAAACCTATGGTTGTGATTATATCTTAAATTTGTTTTGACATACCATAAATTCTATCATTAATTTATGGTATTCTACTTTTAGACGTTCCTAAAAATCATTTTTGACTCTATGATAATTTTTCAACAAGCCTAGGTGACCACCTATTGAATAAACATGAATTTTCATATTAAAAAAAATACTTAAGTTTACACACACACACACACACACACACACACACACACACACACACACACACACACACACACACACACACACACACACACACACACACACGCACACACACACACGCACACACACACACGCACACACACACACGCACGCACGCACGCACGCATGCATAGACACGCACACAAAAGCATTTAAATTATAGTTTATAATTATAATCCTAACAAGTCATCACAAAAAAATAAAAAAGGGGGAGTAGTTGAGGGTCACATGTTATGCCTCCATTATTATTAGTTTCATTTTATGGAACAAATCTAGAAGATAACACTCATTTATTTTAGACAAGAATTTTTTGAACATGAACCCTAATATCTAAATTAATTTGAGTAGCATAAAATGTGGCACAAGGAAAATTTTACTATGTCAATATTGATTAAAATTATGATTTTAAAACTTTAAATTCTTCTCTTGCAATAACTAATTGAATATTTATTTCAATCCACTTATTATTCTTGACCTTTGCATTCAAACGTCATGTCTCCACTTGTCTCTTTCATGTTGTATATACACTCATGCACATGTATATATATAGACTTTTCAAATAAAAAATAACACTTTATTGATGTATAAATTGACATACAATGAGTACGCCAATGTTTAAGAAAGAGGGTACACAAGACATGAGTGACAAAAAATAAGGTTTATAAGGTCCCAATAAGATGGAATAAAAACTGTAGCTCAAAGATCATGGTACAAAAAAGTAAAGTGGTATGATCCTTGAAAATTATTACTTAAATGGTACGATTCTAGAAAACTAAAATATTACTATTATGATTAAATAAAAAGGTGTAGAAAAGAAGAAACAAGGGGTAGAGAAAGAAACTAAGGAAGCGAGATTAAAAAAAGGAAAGGGAAATAGATATGGAGGTCCAAGTCTTAGTACACATGAAACATCTACCAATAAGAGACTAATATGAATCAGTAATAGACAAACACACAAGTACCCTTTAAAAATAAATTTTGATGATTAAAACCACTCCCTAACAAAAATTAGTTGTCTATATTTTCCACGATTCCTATCATACATATATTAGGTAGAATAACCCATATAATTTCAACATTAAATTACTATATATTAAATTATTGATATTATGTGTTACTTATACCTTTAAAACATGTGACATCTCCTTAATTTTACATTTCCTAAATATTAAGTCCTTGTTGGGCTTATTTTTTCTTTGTACTATATTTATGTTATTTAGTACCACATGTTGAACATTTTTTGTGACTTATATTGACTAAACGATAGGCCTAAATGAGGAAACTTGTTTATAGCATACATATTTCCAAGGTTATATTGTTATATGTTATACCCCAATGGTTTTAGATTTTATATTACATATGGTGAATGTAACTCCTTTCTTTTGATAGGTTTATTGCATATCACAACAAGGGGACATATATCCCCTTCATTATATTCATATAAATCTATTTAATTTTATAAAAGAGATGTTCAAAATTCATTGATTCCCATAAATGAATGTACTTAGGATGTGCCACTTATCCCCAAAATGGATACATTAAAGATATTACATAGAATTTGTATTATTAAAATTGAAAAAATATTTCCTTTAATGTTGTCACTAAATTTTGTACTCATAAATGTATGTAAGATTGAGCATGGGATCGAAGGAACTTGGCTTTACATGGAAAATATCGCAAGCTCCTATTTTAATCAAGTATATTGATTTTAATTTTTTATATTTTAACATATTATTATTATTATCACTCACTTAGGCATGTGTAGATAAATAATAAAAGTTCATATAGGATTGTCAATTATATTTGAGTTATATTTAAAATATGTTAGGACACAAAATAAATATATTCATACCATGTCTTCCTTCACTTTGTTTGTAGGCACCTGTATACATCAAAGTGAGGTAAAATGTAGGCACTATAAATGACCCTTATAATTTAATTAGTAGTTAAATTACATTATTATAGAATGCTTAAGCATTTGATGATTATTGGTCGAAATTAGGCATCACTTCCATGTTTCTTAGACTTCTAATAGTCTTTCACTGATCTCTAATCCCCTTATAACACCAATTTCTTAAAGATTTATTTTATTTCCCACATATTTCACCCTTCTATCTAAATAATTTTTACACTAAAAACTCTATTTTTAGTGGTCCATTTTGAATTAAATGTATTCATTCCTTCATTTTTTAAAAATATTATTTACTATTTGAGGAAGGTTTTTTTAGTGGTAAATCTTTGTTAATTCATGAATATTTCATTTTTCAAATTTTTGATTTGGACATTTTTTTGAATTAGTAAAGAACATTGGTTTACCAAATAATTTGGGTTATAAATGAGATGTAGAGGTTGGCTTACCTACTAATGATAATTAATTCCATAATTATGACTATAAATTGCCATGGCATTGAATGACCTTGTGCTCTATTTTATGAATATATATTATACAATGCATATCCAATATATTACATAGATGATCAAGATAAGAATATTAACATAATCCAACACACATGTATGTTTCCACACACTCAAAATGATGACCACAAGGACTTGATGATGTCCACATGCCCTAGGAAGCAACAACTAACTCTAGATGATGACCATGGGACCAAGTGGGCATCCATAAGACATAGACACTAGACACAAAACCTATATAATGATCAAAATTATGGGACAAGATCCATAACCTTTAGACATCATCTACTAGAGCTAGAAAATGGCCAAAAGGATTATGTAGCATCTATATGAGATGGATGATGTCTAAGGGGTCTAAATGGTGACCAAGAAACCATGACACCATCTACAAAGTTCAGATGAATTTTATATGGATTAGATGATGACCATCATAGAGGTGAGATGATGTCCATAGTGTGTGGATAGAGATAATGCAAATAAGATGCCACCTACAAAGGTTGGAAAATATCCATTAGTACTAATGATGATGGGTGGTCCAAATGATATCCACATAGGTTGGATACCATCCATATGGTTTGGATAAAAACCACATAGACAATATGTTAGCTACAAAATTTAGATGGCATCCACCAGAACTAGATGAGGACAAGAGGCTCTAGACACCATATAGTTGATCTTGATAAAGTCTAGATGCTCTAGATGCCACTCAGAGAACTTGGATTCCATTTAGAGGATATTGACACCATATAAAAGGTATATAAAATAGCTAGATAGGCTAGATGATGTCTATAAAGTCTAGAAGACAACTATAGGGTGATAACCAAAGGTATTTGGTAGTGATTACACACTCTCGATGGTGACCTCATGAAAAGGATAATGCCCAAGTTTTAGGTTGTAGCTTGTCTTTAAAAAAAGTTGTCTTCCATGGTTTTTAGTGATAATGGGAAAATATCAAGCCAATTATCAATGAAAAAGAGAATATTATATTATTTTAGGAATCTAAAAAGAACACCCAAGAAAATTTAGCCTACACCCACTCAAAATATAGGTACTAAATAATTTAAAATGTTTATTTTTTTATTTCAGTAATTATTATTTCACATTTAAAGGATAATTGAAAATCATGTATACATGTAGAATCCTCCACCAATATTAGTTTTTCAAATGAAATATATTATTATAATATAATTTCACCATTTGAAGATATTTATGATGATATGCCACCACTTGAAGACATACTTGAATATGGCATGGCTCTAGCAAAGGAAAAAATGAATGATATGACACAAACATTAAAACAAATTTCTAAATCTCATAAAATAATAAATCCTATTGCAAATACAAATCTAAAATTTATCCATGTAAGAGGAGACTTGACGAGATTCTAGATGATGATATCCATCCGAAATAAGACTCTTTTACTCAATAGATAAACTTCTCCTGGTAAAAGTACTCGTAAATATATGTGAATAAAGAGAATTAAAAGGATAATTGGAAGGTCTTTTAAATTCAACTAGGTATAGAAATTTACTTTCATTAAACCATTCGAGCCAGTAAATAGTAATGATACTCCAAATAAATGTAAATTTAGACTATATACTTGAAAATTAGGAAAGGACCATAAAATGCAACTTAAGCTTAACACAATTAAGAAAGATTATGGAAAATTTTATGTGTCATTAGAATGAGATGGATAAATTATAGAAACACATAGATGGAAATATGCCAATGAATTCATACATGTTAGATAGGTAGTAAAGTATGAAAATAGTTATAGATATATATGACATTTAGTTGATAAAGGAGGAATAATTATATCTCAAATAGGAAAAGTTAATCAGTCTAATCAATATAAAAAAATATATAGTTTACAACAATCTGCCACATTCTTAAAAAAGGTAGGCCTATTGGATATTGTCAATGATGTCAAAGGTCTAGCATTATTGGTGATAAAGGCCCCATTGCATTTAATGGTGTTTTTAATATTCATATCTTGGCTAATGTGTGTTAATATTTATTTAATATTAATTAATATATTTTTGGTTGCATATAAGTCAAAAGAGGGCCCATGGAGAAGTCAAAGAGTCATGGGCTAAAGGACGAAAGAGGAATGGGATGTATTTTTCATGAAGAGTCATCTTGAGGAATTTCAAGAGTCACCATGTGAAGACAAAAGAGGTATGGAAAATTTTTACATGAAGGGACACTTTAAGGAATACGAAAAGTCACCAAGATAAAGAAAAAAGAGGAAAGGATGCTTTTGATTATGAAGGGTCACCATATGACTTTTCAAATGCAAGGATATGAAGGGTTATGCAAGTTTAGCACCATTTTCTATGAGGATTAAAGGGTCACAAAGGGTGAATACCAAATGTCATTTGGAAAGCTATAAATAAAGGCTTGAGAAGCCATTTGTTATATGAAAGAGAGTGCATGGTTTGTATTTATTTTCAAAGAGAGAAAAATAGGAGATATTGTAGAGTTCTATCATTTGTTGAGTAAGCAACATTGATAGATATTTGTGTTTTATACACAAGAGAGTTTGGTGCTCCTGTGGGTTGGTACTTAAAAATCTTTGCAAGGGGTTGGTGCTCTTGTGGGTTGGTGCTCATAAATATTTGTTGTGTTGGTGCTCGGCAAAGGGTTTGGTTCTCCTGCAAGTTGGTGCTTGCAAACTTTGTATTTTAAGATTGGTGCTCATTCATATACTTGAGATTGTTCTCTATAGTTTTTCCCACTTTGGGTTTCCATATAGAAATCTCTCTCTCTCTCTCTCTCTCTCTCTCTCTCTCTCTCTCTCTCTCTCTCTCTCTCTCTCTCTCTCGTGTGGCACAAATTAGTGTTTCAATTTTATGGCATATCTTGAATTTGTGATTTAGTGGTTAAAGAAAAGAATTCAAATTAAGTAAAAAGGTATATAATATACAGATTCACCCCCTCCCCCTCTCAGTATATTTCATGCTTAAAATTGGTATCAGAGCAGGTTCCTTTTGAAAACATTTTACAGCTTAAAGGTAGATCACATGAAGGATTATATACAAATAAGGCACTTTTGTTTGATGAGATGAATTATGTTTTTTGGAGCATAAGGATGAAAACTTATTTGATGTTCCTTGGATTTGACATATGAGAATTAGTGGTGGAGGAATATGAAGAGCCACAAACACTTGTAACTACTCTGGTAGAAAAAAAGGCAAGTGAAAATAATTCCAAAGCTTTAAATTCTATTTTATGTGGTTTATGTGAATCAAAATTTATTAAAGTTATACAATGTAAATCTACTCATGAAACTTGGGTAAAACTTGAGAATATTTACAAAGGTGATGAAAAGGTTCAGCAAGCTAAGCTTCAGACTTTCAAAAGATAGTTTGAGAGTTTGAAGATGGAAGAAGAAGAAAATATAGCAAGTTATATTTTACAGGTTGATCAAATAGTTAATCATATTCAAGGTCTTGGAGAAAATTTAGAAGAATCAACTGTGGTTCAAATTTTTTTGAGCTCTCTACCATTGAGATATAATGTAAATTTTTTGGCAATTGAAGAGATGAAGAGTTTAGCCAAACTAAAGATGGATGGACTTCATGGTATTCTTATGGTATATGAGATGCAGACTAAACAACATAAACCCTCAAAGTGAGAAGCTTCTTTCAATACATTAAATAAAGAGAAGGCTAAGATTCAATAATCAAGTGATAGTTTTAGCAATGATGAAGATGACAATGGAACTCTTTACATTCGCAAGCTAGAAAAGGGCACAGGGAAATATCAAGAAAAACTACCTTTTAAATGTTTTAATTAATGAAAGATTGGAAATTTTGTATCTAAATGCCTAAATAAGGGTAATGATGACAATGAAGAAGGAAATTCTACATATAATAATAATTTCAAAGGTAAATTCAAGAAGGGATTAAAGAAGAAGAGTTTGTATTCTAAAGATCCTAGCTTAGTCGAAGGTAGTGGAGTCAGTGATTCAGAAGAAGATATTCTATTGATGTCCATACATGAATATGCCTCCATAAGAAAAATTATAGATGATCAAGAAGAAGAACAAGATGAAGCTGAAGTAAATCTGGAAGGAGAACTCATTTGTGCCTTAGAAGAGTTAAAAGCTCTTGAAAAGAAGAATCAAAGATTAAAGCTCTAGATCGAGAAAAATGAAAAGGAGTCAAAGGAAATAATTGAAGATCTACAAGCACACTTTGAAGAAGCCAAGAAGAATGAAGAAGATCTAAAAACATAGTTGAAAATAGTAAGTAAAGAATGTGAAAGGTATGTTATAGAAATTGCTTCTTTAAAAGCAAATCTTGAGAAAATAAATAAAGCAATCAATGATAGAATAGCCAATGATTCAAAATTTGAGAATAACACTAATATGTTGAATAAGATATTATAAAATCAAAGATCAATATCAGATAAGACAGGTATTGGATTTGAAAAATAGAAAAAGGAGATCACTACTTTCATAGACAAGGAAAAAGGAAAGAGATATGCTGAAGCTCTTACAAAAGAAGAAATAAAAAGGGAAGAAGTTAAGAATACAGACATCTCAAACAAAGAAGGTTGGAGGGGAAAAAACTACAAAAGGTAATCAGGTTATAGATACACAAACATGTCCTATTTTTATGGTTACTATTTTTATTGTAATGGATATGGTTATAAGAATATAGAATGTCAAAAAAGGGCTAACAATTTTAGAAATAAGGAGAAGAAAATTCATATAGAGTCAAGCAGAAGCCACAACTCATTTTATCTTCTATCAAGCTTTAATGAAAAGGCCATAATATGTTACAAGTGTAACAAATTTGGACACATAGCTCAGTACTGTAAAAGCATTTTTGAGTTAGTCAAGAAGGACTAGAGTTTCAAACCTCCATACATCAAGTAAAAAAGTTTAGATAGGTTCATGGCAAAAGAAATAACCTAAAAAATCTATGTTGGTGTAGACAGCTTTGCATGCAAGAAATGAAAAAAATCCATGGTTCATTGATAGTGGATGTTCAAGACACATGACATGAGATAAGAGTAAGTTCATAACCTTGAAGAAGATCAATAGTGGCATAGTGAAATTTAAAGACAATACTACTACCAAAATTGCTAAAAAAGGTACATTAAGTTTGGATAATGGTAGAACTAAAATTGAGCATGTTTTATATGTATAAGGTCTTAAGCATAATTTTTTGAGTGTAAGTCAAATGTTTGATTAGGGGCACACACTAAAGTTTTATGTAGAAGGTTGTGAAATTAGAAAAAATATTCAGATGTGTTGGTTGCAGATGCTCAGAGAACAGGGAATAATGTGTATATGTTATGAGACATCAAAGGTCAAAGATGTTGTTTGAGTCAGATTGAAGAAATTTTGATATGGCACAGGAGAATAGGGTACATAAATTTTGATAATCTTGTCAATATCAATAAGAAAAAAGATATTAAAAAACTTCAAAAGATTACAAATCCATCTGACATGCTTTGTGAACCTTGTCGGCATGGGAACCAGGCTAGAAGGTGGTTCAAAACAAAAGAGTACTCGACCACTCAGATACTAGAGCTTGTTCAAACTGATCTGTGTGGACCTATGAGAACTCAAACTACTCAAAGTGATAAATATTTCATGTTGTTTATTGATAATTTTTCACGTATGACTTGGGTAATGTTTTTAAATAAAAAATCAAAAGCTTTCAGATATTTCAAAGTATTCAAAGCATTAGTTGAGAATGAAACCAGTTTGAAGATTAAGTGTGTAAGATCAAATCGAAGAGGAGAATTCATGTCTGATCAATTTATTGATTTTTTTGAAGACCATGGAATAAATAAAGATTATTCAATAGTTGTAACTCCACAACAAAATGGAGTAGTTGAATGAAAAAATAAAATATTTTAGGAGATGGTGAGGACAATGTTAAATGAATCCAAGATAGAAAATAAATATTGGTGAGAGGTAGTTGATACAGAAGTGCATATTAAGAATAGATAATTATTGAGATTCAATAGTGATAAGACTCCTTATGATCTATGGAAAGACAAACCAGCAACAATTGATTATTTTAGAGTTTTTGACGGTAGATTCTTCATAAAGAGAACCAATGAAAAACTTGGTAAGTTTGAATCTAGAGAAGATGAAGGTATATTTCTTGGTTATTCTTTCAAAAGTAAATCTTATAAATGTTATAACATAAGAACCAAGAAATTTTTTGAAAGTGTAAGTGTCAGGATAGAAGAAGATGGAACACAAAGAATTAGTGATCTAGTAGACATTCCTGAAATCATTGAAGAGAAAGATTTTGAAGAATCAAATGAAGATGAGAAAAAGGAGAAAAAGGACACCAAAAATCCATCCAAATATGTTCAGAGAAATCATAATGAAAGTGACATCATCAGGGACATAAATGAAGGAATTCATACCATAATAATGATGGTAAGTGAATCTGAGCAAGTTAATTTCTCTTTGTTATCCAAAATTCAACCTAGAACTTTTTCAAAATCTAGACATGATAAGCATTGGGTTAAGGCTATGGATGAAGAATTAAATCAAATAGAAAAGAATGATACTTGGGAATAAGTGCCTAAACCAAAATATATAATTTTTAGATTATAGGACTTTGTTTCAACACAATGACCTTCATAACATTCCAAAATCATAGTGGTCAAATGGTAGTACTTGGGACATGAAAAAATATATTATGATGATTAAGAAGGAAGATTTGAAATAAAAAGTTAAACATGAAAAGTTTATCTCACTATCCATTGATGAGGTCACGTTTGTTGGAAACACAACAAGGGTTTGTATCTATTTTTTCACTTTTGAGAGTAATTCTAGGCAACCTCATCTATTAGCTATAAATAAAATGGTTAAAAATTTAAATACAAAAAACCTTTCCATGTTAGTTATTTCTAATTTAAGGGATAATGTTAGGATGGATGATTATAATATAAATACAAAGTTGGTTTGTGCTAGCATGAATGGTGAAACATTAATGTAGGTTAATAGAAATGGTTAAATCATTTAAATATAGATATTAGTTTCCCCATATATGATTTGAATTCATTCATGGCCCACATAATGAATCTTGCATACAAAATTGTAAGCACATTTGGAAATGTCACCAAAGTGGAAGAACTTATCCCTGATTTACATGCTTATTTATCAAGCGGTCTAAAAGTTTTTTTAGAGTTTTATAAATTTATAATTGGGGTTACCAAACATAAAAATCTTCTAAAATATATTTATACAAGATGGATTTCCAAGTATGAGCATGAATGCAGAATTTTTGAATAATATCCATCATTGGCAAGCTTTATGTTTAAATACTGAATGAAAGTTGACAAGGCAAAAGATTTGGTATATCATTTAGTAGATTTAGAAATGATTTTGGAACTATGTGGTATTATCCCAATGTTGAATTAAATAAAAAAAATTATGAAACATTCTCAAGAAAGATACATATATATTGTAGACTTCATATATTTGAGAAAATGGCTTTGTCAATCTCTTGATGTCTTATACTTGGGCAAAATAGTTTTAAACTACCTATTTTTTGTAGTTGGCAAACTTTAATAGATATTAACGATTCAAAGACCTATTTAAATTTATTATTTAGGATAATATTTATATCTTTGTTAATGGAAAGGAAATACCACTATACACATTTAAAAAATGAGTCAAAATAATAGGACCACAAATTGAAGAAGTTTGTGTAACACATATTCTTTATGAAACTATTATATTTAAAACATAGATAAAATTTAGAAATGTAAAGGATAAATTACATACATAAATTGGAGAAAATTTTCAAATTGATGAGTTTATGGAAGCCATGGTAGTGGTGAATCCCATATTTTGGAGAGCTCAAGGTGGTGAAGAACGAATCAACAATTTATTTCTCAAAAAAATGGGATCTTTAATTAAATATTTTAATAAGTATATATATCAATGGAATTGAAATTCAAGGTAATTTACTAAAATATTTAAAAACAACACAGTCAACCCATTTCGAATTGATCAATAAAATTATCTAAATAGACTAGCTGAAAATGGTAATATTACAAGGCTATGGAAAAAAATATCTCTGATTACTATCCTATAATAAAATATTAGTGAATATTGTATATTTTATGAACTATGCCAAATAATAATTTTGGGATTTGTGGAAGATGAAAGGGTATTTAGTGCATTATCTTTTGTTAAATTAAAACTTCGTAATAGATTGAATAGAAATCTAGAGACATGTTTGGGATTGTATGTTTGGCATTATCTAGTGGATGGGTTTCCCTATGATAGAGCACTTCAAATTTGGAATTCATTTATTCAAAGAATAGGAGTTACATTTAAATCACATGATAGAGCTAATCCAGATATTGAGACTATATATGCATCAGATACAATACATACAAATGATAATTATGAAGAATGAGCTACTCAAAAACTATTTTAGCTACTTGAATTTTAATATGTGTGTTTCAACTTTTAATTTTGCAATTTATTTTTATATTATCCTTTATATCTCATACAATTAAAAACAACATACTAGTGTAATTAGTATCAAAAATCACTAAAACATTTGTATCATGTAAATTATAAGATTGCATAAATTACATTATTCTATTATTATAAAATAGTTTTAAGTTGTATTACAATTGTTCAAACTTCAAACTTTATTAAATAATATATATTTAGGTTATATGTATGAAAAAAATCATTTTAAACTTTTTGTTTGATATGTAATGATTATTTCATGTGGTTGTGAACATTATACACTGATGAATTATGATCTTATAACTATACATATTAAGTAGTAAATTTATAATATAATATAAAAATTGACATGGTTAAAATGCACTGAATAAAAAAAGACTTATATTTAAATTTATAAGTTTCATTTAAAATATAAACTATTCAGTGTTAACATAACATATATAGTAAACATTAAAACTAGAATAAATAGAAAAATAGACTTATATTTAAACTTGAAGGTTTCCTTTACAACATAAACTATTTCATTTCTATTAAAGATAGATACAATTCACAATAGAGCATCTTCAACATGTAGTGAGGAGAAATCATTAAATATTAGGATTTACAGTTTATTTTTGAGAGGTAGATGATGTTACCTTAGCTTCCTCTTTCCTTAAATTAGATTCAAATACACCTCTAATAATATCCTCTACATTAGTATTATATTTTCAAGTTTTCTCCCATTTTGTGCATTAAATCTCATGTCAATAGTTTAGAGGGATCTATATCTATTTTTCCCTTCAAAATAATTTTTATATCCATGCCTTATTCTTTGATGATCCTCATGAGTATATTATAATTTTTTACCAACACAAGATTTACCTTGCATGCAATTATTGCATTTAATATTTTCTATGTTTTTTTTTCAGATGGATATTAAGTACTTGTGGTTTATTCTTTAGGTTGTCATATTTTGACTGCAATTTAGAAAAGAAAGTGGGCAGGATAAAAAATTAAAAAGCATGATTAAATTCTTTAAAAAACTTAGTTATATAAAAAAAAAAGAATTAAAAAAAAAACTTATTACTTGTCAAAGCTTTATCTCTCTCTACATTATCAAGACAACAAAGGTTTTTATATCTTGCCCATTTACTATAATATGCATGTGCCTATGCATGTAAATTTTCTAGTCTATTTACCATAACATCTAAAACATTATAATTAGAGGGATTTGAAACTGTAATTAATCTTGATTTAGATTGATTCACTAAAACATCAATTTTAGAGGGATAATTTGGAACTAAAGAATATAAATAATATCTTTTTGAATGGTTATGATAATGCTCATTAATGTCATTTACCAAAGCCTTGCTATAAATCTCCCATTGTTTCAATAATTTCAAATCACTATGTGATATATCATATAGCAAACAAAAATTAGTATCTAAAACAAGATTATTCAATGGAAAGGATGTTAGTTCATCAAAATATTACTCTTCAACATTGGTTTCTTCCAGAGGTGAAATAGATAAACCATGACCAATTATTTTTTACAAGCCTGGAATTAACATCCATAAATAATATTATGTGCAATAAATATGTATGGAGGCATTATATAAATTCCTTCAATGAGGGTAAATTCAAGATAATGGGGGGAAAAAAAGGGGGTATAAAGGGACACATTTTTTTGGAAATAATAATAGTTGAACTTGAAGAGAATGTTAGAGACACTTCGAAAAGAAATTTGATAATGACATAAAAATATGAATTATGGAATTTTGAATGGAGTTTTTAAATATATACTCTTTTTCAATTCATGGATGATAAAAGTGTGTAAAATAGATGCATTTATGATAATATGTTGGTCATTTTTTGTGAAAAGATAAAGAGAGTGCATGTGTAAAAACACACTTTTTTGAGTAAATGAATGGATTTTTTTATGAAACTTTGTATATGGATTAGTCAAATATTGTTGAGAATATTTTTTCTTAATTTTATGTTATCTATATGATTTTTAAATAATTTTACAAGTCAAAAAAATTGGAAAATTGAAATCGCAAGTATACAAACACATTTTTTTGAACTTAAATTTATGAAAATAATTTCTTTAAATCATAGTTGACATTGTGTGGATTGTTGAGATATAAGTTTTATAAACGTTCGATTATTATTCAAAATTTTATAAGGGAATTTGTGATAATATGTATATATTTCATAATGAGGTATGTTACATATAAATTAAGTAATAATTATAAATAATAATCTAATATTATAAGAAATTATATTTTTTAAAACTATGCTTTCCCCTCTACAAACCCATATAATTTTTTTTAATAATAAAATTTGCATGATCAAACAAGTTAACAAAGACAAAAAAAACCCTAAATTTCTTATAAAACTCGTTAGCTAGTTCATGACAGATTTTGGACCAGGTTTTGGACCCCCAAGACCTAAAACTAAGGAATTTTTTCAAGGAAAGTAGCCAAAAAAAATTTTAAACTTTCAAATGGCATATGCCCTATGTAAATTAATTTTTTACACATTGATTGTTTTTGCCTATTTTTCCATGGATCAAAATGGGTGTGCATGCTTTCAAAACCACACGCATCCTTTATGATTCAAAAATATCTCTTGGATTTCCCATAAAATTTGCTCATCTATTTATTATTTGCAAATTATAAACTCATTTTTCTACTGTAACTTTACAAATTTGGTAAATTCTCCATTCACTTTGTTTAAATCACTACAAATTCTTCAAGTTTAAATCTACAATTATCTTATTTTGGTAAAGATAAATAATGGGGTTAGGAAGTCATCACAAAAGACCAATAAAAGAGCTATAAAAAGAGTAAATTGAAGAGAAAAGAGAAAAAGAAAGAAAATACAATAAGATTGGAGAGCATCCATAAGGGCTTCTAGGCAAGGTGAAGGTGTTTCCTCCACAACTGATAATATTTCAAATGAAAATAAAATGCCCAATTCTATAGAATTTATTTTTGATATATCTTTAAATGATATAAGAGAACTCAATAAATCTTTGTTTCATGATAAAATTCAAAATTTAGAGCATGTAAGTAATTAATTTTTAATAAGTGATGAAACATATGGATAAAAAAATATAATGAAGCATCCATTCATAATATTTTTTTTAGTATGATGAATAAACAACATCAAGTAATGACCCCAAAGCATGTGTCTCCTAATGAAGAAGAATTAAATTGTCTATAGGGTATAACATAGATAGTCAACCCTCTACTATCACTACTATGGTTGAATTGGTAACGCCACCCAATTTAATACAAAATATAGCTCCTACACCCACACCTCCAAGGATAATAAGATGAACAGCATGATATTTGGTTTAACTAGATGAGAAAATAATAGAACCTATGGAAGATAAAATGTTAAAAATATTAGTTCAACATCATGCTCAACGTCTATGGGATTGTGCATTTGAGAACAAAACCCATTCAAAATGACGTCAAATATTTATTCAATTAATGAAAATGCAAAAATGCACCCTATGATGCATAATTTGTGGTTAATAGCATTCAACATGGAGGGAATAAATAACACAATATTAAACAATTTATTTAATGCATTTAAGGCAATAAGCAATAAAAGTTAGAAAAAAGATAGTAATATGGAAAGATGAGTAATAATGGAATCCATAGTGAGTAAGTCAACATATAAATCTTGAATTCCTAGTGGAATAAGTAAACACTTGAACTTAAATAGAAAAAATTTAATAAATGTCATAAAAAGAATAATAGGGTTTCATGAGCTTTCACTCACAGATTGTTGGGAATTTAGTGGTAGACTCCCATGAAAAGATAAGGTATTAGTTGAAGTATCAAGACATTTAATTGAAAAAATTTGTCATGACAACACAAGGATCTCATATAATGTAAAATATGTTAAAATAAGAAAATAATCAAAAAATATGAGCCACATGCAAAACATTTCTTAAACATGACTCAAATAGAATTTTATTAAACATTTATTGAAAAATTTAATGGCCAATTGATAATTAGCCAAAGGTCATTTGAGATGTGCAAGCCTTTATATGTTAAAATCAACCAATCATGCACCACATGTTGTTTTATGGTACATGTTGAATTTACTATGAATTTTGATGTTTTTCATCATATATGTTACACTTTAAATACTAAATTTTTTTTGAAGGAATGTATGGTGTTTTGCCCACCTAAGACATCAAGAGAATTAATCCAAAGTCTTTTTTGTCAAAGACCTGAGGGATAATTTTTTCACCAAATAATTTTTAAGTGGAACATGTAACTATTGCAGTGGTTTGTCAAATTTTCCAAGTTATATACATGAATAAATTTCACATCAATTTGAAAAGCAACTAGTTGATTATAAGAAATAAAAATATATAAAGTATCGATTAAAAGATGGAAAAAAGTCATCAAGATGTGAATTAGTTATGTCCAAAGCTTTTGTATCTAATTTTATGTTTGAGTTCAAGAAGAATATTATCTAGAAATATGCAAGACACACACATAAATCAAAATTGTTAGATAATCAATTCAAGGTATGCAAGGACAACTTCCAAATTAGCATCTTTTTTTTAGTTGTGGACTTTGTTGAGAACTACACACTACAACCACATAATGAGGTTCAATCCCAATAATATATTTCAATTCAAATTAGAATTTTTGTTCATATTACATTTAGACATGCACCTAATAACATAGATTACAACATAATGATTTTGATGGAGTATCACTTTTATATGAGTGATGATATATCACATTATGCATATTTTGTATAAGGTTGTTTTTAAATATTTTATATAAATATTAATATAAGAGAAATCACATTTGATACACACTAAATTTGGCCAGATAATTATGTAGGGAAATTCAATAATTCTTGAATGTTTTACTGGTTAAGCATAATGCATAAGAAAAATGGTGTTCAACATTTTTGGGGATTCTTTGAGGTTGGACATAGAAAAGGGGAACATGATGGTGTAAGTTCATCTGTAAAAAGAACCATTAAAAGAGAATAGGAAAAGCAAAAAGATGGTGTTAATTTTATCGATGCTACAAGTAATGTGACTTAGTGTAATGAAAATATTTTCCATGAATCATATAGACATTCTCATGTGTGAAGACTATTTTGGTTAATAATGGAAAAAACAAGGCTATATATGAATATTACAGTACATTACATGGATTGAGTGTTTTCCACTCCATTTAAAGCTCAATTTCATGGACTATTTATACTAGGGATATGGTAATTTTGATTTTGCATGTATTAGATTTAATTGGAATTAATTTGAGTCAAAATAATGGGTTGACAAATGGTATTGTAAACCCATATCACCTTTAGAGAATAGCCATTCACTCCAATAATTGACATATCATGAAATGGCATCATCGATTGAATTTGACCACATCTCAAATCTTGTGCAACTAGGTATAATTTATTTTTTAATTAAATATACAACCTTCGTTAGTTATTAGTGATACATTTATTTTTTCTGTATGTGTTTATAATTTGATTATACTTTAAATGTAGGTCATGTTTTTTTAGCCATTTCACTTAAAGATAACGATGAGGGAATAAACTACTACTTGTGTCATTGTGTGGAGGCCAACAATAATTAACTACAAATGTTATGGATTAGGAAGAGCTAATTTATCCCATTGGATTTTTAGTGGTTACTAGAACCTAGCTTCATAGGTACTATCATAAATAAATAAAAATTGTTATTTGAGGACTTTGAAACACACATGGTAGTTATTTATTAATCAAATCTAGTTATTACTACAAATATTTAAATGATCAAATATCATGGAAAGCCTCATAATATAACTTTGTGAAAAGTGTGTGAATCTGATCATAAAGTGATTCTTGAAACACTTGAAAATAGAGATAATCTTGAAGGTGCGTAATATTGAATTGGTAAGTTGGTTTAATAATTTTGGGAATATTGATATCTTAATCATAATTTAGTTAAAGGCCTAAGCTAATTAAATCAGTAAATAATATTGTGATAATTAAGCCACTAACTTGTATAATTTAATTATAATTTAAACCTTTCTAAAAATAGTAAGAAATAAAAATAAATATAACTTATCTTAAACTAGACTGAGATGATTGAGATAGAAGCTGATACTAGCTATGCAAGATTATGACACTATTGCAAATAAAGATCTATATTTTATTTGGTGAAATTATAAGAGCATGAAAAATAAGATACTTCAAGTTCTGGTGCTATAGTTTAGGTCCTGCCACTATTATCCAAACTAGTCATAGATATCTAAGTTTTTTGGGTTTTATCCACTATCCTTGTATTAGTCTGCCTATGAAATTTCAAATCTTGACTATAGACAAAGTTCTTTATATAGTTTATTTAATCTCTAACCCTAGATCTTCTTTGTGCTTGAACTTGAATGAAAAATTGGAGAAGGTGGGTTAGTGTGTGTAAGATGCAATAAACATGTATCCACACCCTTTAAGTGGGCACACTACCTACATACAAATACTTAGAAGAGGGATCAAGCCATATGTAGTTCTCCCACTTGATGTGCTTTATGAAATAATGTAATAAAGATTCAAAAATGCTAAATTGGTTGTGCTTGATGTGGATAAGGATTGGTTTGAGGGTTTGAATGAGCTTATGGTTGTATTGGTTGGCTCTATGTAGAGAATAGGGGAAATTACCTTAGTGGTCTTGTTTGTATTCTTACTCACTTTTGAAAATACTTTCCAACCCTTCTAAATGAACTTTGAATAGGATTTTATAGAGATCTATTGGTCATGAGTTAAATGTAATTGTGCTAGGCCGATATAATGAAGAAGAGGAATCAGGTAAAAATGGTCACTTGAGATCAAAATTTGATTAGATAAGAGCACTAGAAAAGGGACACCCTAGGGTCCATTGCTATAGTCTAACTTGGGTTCTATTGTCTTGAGGATATAGGACCTAGCGATATGGAATAAGCATGGAAAAAGGGTCTTGGCTAAGTTGGAATGAGGTCTTAAAATCCTATAGATGATTGGGAGTTAGTGAAAAGATGCTTAGAAGGGTCATGGAAACATGAAAGATAAATCTATGGATTGGGTGTCATAAACCACACTCAAGCTACCAATTTTCACATATTATATGACTACATTCCCCCCCCTTTATTCTAGTGATGTAGCAAATAAAAATACTAGGATAAAGGAAAAACAAAAAGTGTACCTAAACTTACCTATAAGGGTGAAACCAATGAAGCTATGTGATGCTAGGTGTGCATAGAGAGAACATGTCGTGAATTGTAGATCTCAAAAAAACAAATAGTAGATCAATTCTTACTAGATACGCTATATCTAAAATAAGAATGTACAAAATTTGGTTAAGTGAAAGAGGAAGAGAAATTAATAACTACACCTCATCAGGTACACAAACCAATACAAAACATGTTGTGATGTTGAGTGATGTTGAATGTGTTGTATATATTAGGTATGTGTTATAATAAAAGTAATATCATGAATGAATTTGAGTGCTCAATTCCCCTAGAGTGGCTTAAGAATGTAAGGGCTAGCCCTTTGGCTCTATCATCACCCACTAATTGAAGCTATATGATTATTTATGTAATAATAGATGTTTAGACTATGTGTCTAATCCCTCTAAGTAGGTGGCTCAAGAATACAAAGTCTAGCTAGTCATTTGGCTCCATCATTACCTTATGAAGTAAATCTATAAATTGATATCGGTATGAATGTGTGTCATATGAGATGGATCCTGAAGCCCATGAATGCTCTATAATTTGACAATGCGGCATGGATAACTGAATGTGTACTAAAAAGTAGGCAAATCTTGGCCAAATTAGAAAAAAGGTGGAGATTAGGCTTGTATGAAAGCCACTCCGAAACTATGTCAAAAGCTTATGTGGAAGCCACTTGGAAATGTGGAGGTTGGGCTTGTATGAAAGCCACTCTGAAATGATGTCAACCACTTGTAAATGGAATAAGGCATGCAACTACTGAGAATGCCTAAGTAATATGCTATATTTGGAAAAAAAATAAAAGAATAATGTGCCACTCTCATTTCCCCTAATCATTGGTGTTTATAACATAGATTCTGATCCATAAGTTATACCAATTACCCTATCTAAAATTGGAAGTGAGAGGTATCATACTGTGCATGATGCCCCCTATATCTAGATTCTCTAAGAAAAATTGTACTAAAACTATTAAATCTGGACTAGTTTGTATGTGTAAAACTATAGTTGAGATTACCTTTTTACCTATTTTTTAAAAATATAGGTTTTTTTATGTTTGGACAAGAGCACCAAAAATAAGACACATTTATGTCTAAAACTATTGTCCATGTTCGATGTTATTTTCATTTACGAAAACTAAAGACTATTCAAGAATTATCACTATTTTTTTGGTTTATTTTGCCTGGTTTGACCTATGATTGTTATTCCTAGTGTTTTGAAAACTAATTTTTTGACTGATAGGAGATCTGATCTCTATGACAAAACCCCTATTTGTTACCCCCTCTTCTAAGGGTAGGAATGAAGACCCTGAAATGATTGCCCTTAGAGGAAAGAGTCCTAAAAGTGTGTTATGTTGTGAAATACATTATATAATAATGATAATCGACAAGATATCTCAAGATATAGCATGGTTTGTATTAGAGATTGTTAGATCAAATAGGGGTATGCCTAGATAAATATAAAAATGTAATAGCATGTGTAATATAATGAATTGGAACTAAAAATGTTAGTTGTTATCTATCATGGAGGGATGGAGCATGATTTCCTTCATGACATCCAAAAACGAAAGACAATTCATGATATGAATCATGTCATTGCTAATAGAGAGAAACAAACAAGCAACAAGCACACAAGGCAAGAAGCATACAAGAGTGGCCAAGGGGCCAAGCAAACAAGGGACATGGGTATATGTCACTCAATCTAGAAAATAAGCATACAAGGCATGTTTAAATACCACATACACATATAATTGAAACAATTAAATTTGGCAAAAGGGCCATAGGCACATAAAAGAGTACAAGCAAAGGAGATTGGAAAATATCCTAAGGCACATAATAATAAAAGCAAAGGACATTGGTAAATGTGCTAAGGCAAATACAGGAGACAAAATAGGAACTTAGAAATGCAATCACATCTATATATGTAAATATATAAATAAAACATGTAATATACTATAAATATAATCACATCTAACTAATCAGAACAAGAAGTGAAAGTATGCAAGAAATGGAGTACAAGACTAGGTATATGCTAAGAAATACACAAGTGTTATATACTAGTAAATGTCGATAGAGTAATCTATGTAAGTAGGTAAGTAATGTACATCATCATGATAACTAGAAGGTATAGTGTGGGAATGGCATAACTTAGATGGTGTAGTCATGTAGAAGATGTCCACAATGGGTAAATATATCAATGTATGTCATGAATGTAGAAATGGGATGGCACCTTAATGGGTAGAGTGAAACAATCATGGATCTAAATGTCATTGCACACACTCAAAGGAGATCAAGTGAAGCATGGTAATGTATATAAATTGAAAAACAATAGCATAGAACAACAAATTTAAGTCTAGAATGGTAGTATAAATGTAAAGCATGGAGAGTGCATACAATTAAAATATTTTTATATTTTGAAAAATTTTGAATGCTTTTGTGTTTTAAACTTCTGTATTTTTTTTGGATATTTGATGTATTTGAATGTTTTTAGATTTTTGATATAATCTATATATAATAAATCATAAGAAGACTATGTATAATAAATTGACAATAAGCTATATACAAGTAATTTTTAAAAATTATGTACAAGGCTAATAAAAGATTATATTAATCGATGAGTCTCATGAGAGGCTCCGTATCATGGTGACCTATATCAAACAAAGGAATCATGCATGATTTTTAATAATGAAGGAATGGTTGTGAATATGACTCTGGATATTTGGATTCATTATTGGTATCTTGGAAATAATAATATGTATTGTTTGATTTATCATTATCATCTTGATTTTGAACCAATAGAATGTTAGTGTTGACTTTTGTTATATCTTGATCTTTTTCTCTGATAAATTGTGTCTATGAATGATTTACCTTAGGATGTTAAATAAATCCCAAAACTTGGTGACAAGCATTAGCAACTACTGGAATAGGATTAGTGATGCCTTGACCATGTTTGCCTAACCCTTGACCTTAATAATCAAACTATTGTAGATACTTTTGGCCAAATCCATACTGCTTTGAAAGTTGAGCCTCATTTTGGGGAGGTATATTTGCATCATTTTTTTGTTTTACCTATCTTTGTGGTTCTATTTATTACTCTAATTTTGCTTTTTTATCCTTTTATTATTTTGAGTTATGATTTGTTAACCACTTTTTTACTATTTTGAATTTGACCCTTTTTTAATGTGTTCAT